>JASDQU010244091.1:287173-308129 GCA_032191745.1 Picea mariana | reverse complement strand
ATTTAACAATCTCACGAAAGTGAAAATATTTATAATAAATTTGAATTTTTATAATAAACAACAATAAACTTTACCCACCAACCAAACTTTTATATATATATATATATATATATATATATATATATATATATATATATATATATATATATATACGACTTGTAAGTGATTGATAGAGATCTGCGAAATCAAATCAAGATAACGAAAATAAACGCGATAGTGCTCGTGATTATATCTGTTAAAAAAAAATTAATTCATTTATATCATAAAAAGATTAATTTATGAAAAAAAAAACTAATTTATTTTCAGTTACAAACTTACAATATATGAATAAACAATTATTTATGATAAAAAAATATTTTTGAAATAAAATGGAAGAATAAAAATGATTTATGATAGGGTCACTATAAAGTTAACTTCCCTTCAAAACACCTGTATAAGCGGAAGCGGAGATTATTGTTAGGCGTAGTCAAACACACTGCTCCGAAGACGCGGACGAGGAGTAAGAAAGAAATGAGTTTAGAGGTCCGGGGATCAGTTCCTCTCGGCGCAGTTTTCGGCAAAGAAGGCGGACAGAGAGGGAGACGTCAAATCGGACCGCTGGAGGTGAGGTCGACTCCGACAGCTGGTTGGAGGCGAGGTCGAATCTGTTACAGCTAGTGGAAGCGTTTAAATACAAAGTGGTTTGGCTTGGTTAACAGTTATTCAAACTACTGGTATTTTACAAAACCTCTCTATATATAATATATTGTTCTAATAGATATTAATGTAGTGGTTAGAGAGATTGTAGAAACAAGTCTCTACCTTATTGAGAGCATGGCTATGACTAGATACTTAATGTATAAGAACAAGTTAAATAACATGGAAAACAAGAGGTTTCCTAAAATTGCTTCAAANTGCCAAGTGTAAAGGAAAAAATAGGTATTGCTAAGATAAGAACAAATTCTCACGAGAGTTGGTCAATTCCTAAAACATCATGGGATGAAAGAATGTGTCACCTTTGTGACACCAAGAAGGTTGAAGATGAAAAACACTTTCTCTTAGATTGTCCATCCTATATCCATATAAACATATCAATTTTTTTATAACCCTCCTTTTATAAAATAATTATTTCAAAACGAATGATAAGTAACCAATGAATAGATGCTCTCAATGATAAACCTTTTCATGGACATGATGCAATGGAAATTAATAGGCTCGAAACTAATGATAAGCATCCTAGAGGTATATATTGCTAATGATAAAAAAAAATCCTCTACATAATGTAATAATAAAAAATTATAGATGTACATATAAAGTATTAATATTCATATTGAAATATTCTAAAAGTTTTTTTATTCTATCATAATTTTATATTATATAAAGATTTATTGCACATTTAATGCTTTGTATATTCACTTTTATATTCTCTTATATTATATAAACATTTTTATTCTATCATACTCTTATATTATATAAAGATTTAATGTAAATTTAATGCTTTGTATGTTGAGTTTTATATTCTCTTATATTATATAAATATTTAATGTCGTGTATATTGAATTTTATATTATTAAATTTAATTTTAACTTTAAATCCAATAATATAAATTTAATTTATAAAACATTAAATATTTTGTTGTTACATGTTTATTACTTACCATATACCTAAATAATTAACTATTCATTCAACCTCATGTCTCTTACTAAATTCATTTGAAAGTTAACCCTTAATAACAATCCAATTTTTGGAGGTGTGTGAGACCATCGGTTTGAAATTTTAATACATTGGTCATTGGAATAGGGTTGCTAGGTTACATAGGTGATTGTCGTTGGTTCATTCACGCTTGCACACGTCCTTCTTAATGCCAGGGGGTTGAGGACCCAAGGTTTGTCCAGAGTTGACCAACAAAACCCCCAAGGCATTGACATATCAATCATCAGCCAAAGACTAAAGAAGGTCTCACTCGAGATGCCATGAGGGTCACAAAGACCATCATGTTTTTTGTTGGAAATGAATGGCTAATTACACAGAAATCCATCCGGGTTTGTATTCATATTATCCATCGTAAACTACATAACTATCAACAATATACAACAACAACACACACATCCAATTGACACATGATCAACACTTCCATAAGACTAAAATCATTGCATCCTTATTATCTTCATTCAACCATCATAGACCTACATTAAGCAACTCATCAATTGATAGCAACAAAGCTCTGCTCTCTTATATATTTCCCTAGTGTTACATTACATAGCGCCATGCACTTTCTTTCAGACTATATATATATGATAGACTCAGACTTACAACCAGAGACATTACAAAACATAGGCTCAAAGTGAGATCAAGAACATTGAATAACAACAACAACAACAACAATACCCACAACTATCAATCAACAACCTATTGATTAACTCTCTTTCTATTGTCGTTTCTCCCTTTTATCTCCTTCTCGGCTCTGACGCTCTGTCACTTTCTGTTCTATACCACTCGCTCCTCTGACTGCCAGTCCAACACGTTTCTGTCACCCGCATGCATTCCACATAACTTCTTTGGAATCATGGAAATCTCAACTACCTTGCCAACTCATCTTCTTACTGCTCCATGATCCCTCGTGTTGACTGTAATAATCATTCGTGGAGATTTACCAAAGATTATTTTCTTGATTCTGACATGCATGCAATGTCTTCTTAATTTTTGGCATGCATCACAAAAATTGGATCGACGCGCATTACCATAACTTGAACTAGTGTGCACTAAGAAAACTTGATTTTGCGTTGACGCCCTTTGTCACCCATCATGTAGTTTCTTTGAGCACTCAAAACTGGAATAGGCACACATAACTTCGTTTGTGTGTGTGCATGTTATTTATCCAAAAAATTGGGTGCCAACAGGCCCCCACCACTATTGTTTGGCTTGTCCTCAATCAATGTGCCCCATGGAGTAATTGATCCGATGAATAGAACCGTCTTCATGAGTTCTTGGAAAAACTCCTTGAATTGGTGATCAAGCTCATGGAGGTTTCCATGAAGTTCCTAGGTGATATGAACAACTTCATTTGCATCGATTGTTTAGACCTAAGGGGATGTCAGGTTCGTTGTTTCCATTTTCTCGATTAAGGGACCAACAACAACTTGTGTGTCTATCAACTGGGTATAAAATATTAAGGCCTTATCGGTCTTAGTAGTGATTATCTCTGATATGCATTATTTCTCAAACTGTATGATAACAATATCTTTTGTTTTGGATGCAATAACTACCATCACAGTCGTGCACTCACCTTGAGGTATAGAGGCCAAGATACTCTTTTGTTGTGTGAACTTAGCCTCGGGTGCGCAAACACTATCATTAATAACAATATATTTTTGGGGAGTTTGAAAATGGTTCCACAAGGTGTTCAACTATGATCAACCACCCTTGAGAAGTCCTTCAACATGTTCAGGCCATCTCGGATAGCATCTTCAATCGTGGAAACTTCGTTCTGTAGTTTTATCTCCTCCATGATGGGTTGTTATATTATTTTCAATGAAAGTTGAGGTAGATCGACAATAGTTCAAATTCAAGGTGGATCAACAACAAGTCGAAGGTCGAGGTTAGTCGACCAGGTAAAGTCGAAGTGGAAAATATTGACGACAAGTTGACCGAAAACGAGGTCAAAGTGCGCGCGCGAGAAGACTGACTAAAGACTGAATGGAGACCAACTGGTATTTGACTAGTAATCCGACTTGGTAGTCGACTATAACACAATCCCAATTGTTAACAGATAAGATTGTATTATAATTTGAGATAATTTCCCAAAATACAATTGCTATACGAGGGTTCTTGTACTTTTGGACAACTTGTCTTCAAGTCAGTTTTTCAAGGGTTTTGAGAAGGTGTTTGTAGTACTTGATGATTCCATTGTGTAGCAGACATCATAAGATTTCCAACCATATCTATTGTAGACCAAAAATCCTCTGGGAAGGCCTCCAAACACCATATCAAAGACTACACTGTGTTTCTGCAATTTTTGAGTGACTAACTTAAAACTTGGATTATGAACAAATGAGAAGGTATTTTTGAAAACTAGAGGAGGTTTTTGTTTATCACATACCAAATAACAAAATCCTCTCTCAGTTTTGAAAAACGTTTTATGGTTAGAGATATATTAGACACAAAAAATGCGCTATGGAATCACCTAGCGAGACACACAAAGGGTGCTACGGAATGTGCAAAACTGTTTTACAGTGGCGCTACAGAATTTCCTGTAAGTGTTACTGTTACAAATTTGATCATAAAACCAAAACTACAAAGTGGGTTTCTCTGAAAGTTTTTGTGGAGGACTATGATATCCCTATTGACTAGTTGACCAAATTTTGCTTGACCCAGTTTGTAAATTGAGAGAAACAATTAAAACACCAGTGCGCTACGGAATGTACTGCCAATTCTTTGTTTTGCATAGCTGATTGAATATTCACCTTGTTGGGAGGTTTCCACCTGTCAAGGAGGGTTCAAATGGATTCTCAAGGATCATTTAGATGTCAATGGACACCTAAACCTAAGTTTTAGCTCCATTAAAGACCTCATGCAGTGAGGTGGAAACAATTTATTAACGACTTCCAAAATTTTCCTGAAAATTAATCGTTTGTTGGATTTTTGTCTCTTTGACTATTGCCACCTATCTCCAAGGCTTAGAATTCAATGGAGGATATGGGATTCGACCTCCTAAGGATATTTTGATGCTATTTTCTATTTAAGAGAGGAGAGAGCTCTTGGAGAAGAAGGTTGGATTCATGAGCCAAGAGAGGAGAGAGATGGAGGAGAAGTTTTGGTTGCTCATTTGTAAGCCCGAGGGCCTGTTTGTAATGACATTTTCTGCCATTAAATATTCATGAGAGATGTTATCAGATTGTCTTCTTTGTTTTACCACTTCTTTTTTATCTTCCCGCTTGAACATATTGCAGGTTTTGAGGATCATAGCTACCATTGATTGATGGATTCATGAACAACAAAGGATCTGATGTAGCTTTCCCATTAAATCATTGTTCATTGTTTAAGCAAATATTTATCTATTGCAGAAAGGATCTCTGTATAATGGATGTTCTTTCCTTTTTCATATTTACCATGCTTTTACTCATCATTATATATCTCTTTGTCTGATATACAATTTTATTTTGATCTGTAGGATGTTATGACTCCATGCCCAATGGAATGCCTCTACAGACATTTTGTTGCCATCTCCATTTCTTTCCTAGTCTTGTTGATCCACCTACTCAAACCATTTAATCCATTTATATTCTGATGGGTACTGGGATTTCACTTACAACAATCTAAGTGTGACTCTCAGTGCTGACACCAATATTTGTGGGATTTGTAGCCAATGATCTGCATGGATCTGTAACCATTTTTGGGAGCCATTTATTTAGGGTTTTTTCCTACTGTAAAGCCTATAAAGAGAGGTGTTGTAATGTTGTAAAAGCTAATCATAAGATAGCAAATATTTAGAGAAATATTTATATGTAGATTGTTGGTCATGCAGATGTAAGCCGAATTGGCTACATGGTTTTTCTTGTGTAAGAAAGAGGGTATGATGTCGATTGTATCTTAGGTGTGGACCAAGGATAGACATGTAACCTTTTATTCAGTTTGAATAAGACAACAAGAGAGCATAACACTCAAGGAATGCTGGTTTTCCCAGTTCGTGTTTCTAGGGTAAAATCTTTCTGTATTATGTGTTTTCTTTTTCATTTACATTCTTGATTAAATTCTTCCTCTCTTCTACTAGGTTTAGTGTGGAAGTGTGTTTCATTTCCTCAGATTTGCTATCAGAGAAAAGTTAAGATTTGGCATTTGGTATCAGAGCTTCATTAATCTTTGACGTGTGGTATTAGATCTTGATTTTCCAATCTTGAATATGAGAGCTACACCCTAGGTACAGTAAGAGTCATAAGTCAGAAATTGTGTTAAATATCATGGTAAATAATGGAAAGCAGCTCAAGAATAGAGATAGAAAAATTCAATGGCCAAAACTTTGATCTTTGGAAGTTAAATGGAATATATTCTTGTAGATCGAGAACAATGGAAATCTGTAACGATCTCCCCGACCAACCTGAGGCTGGGGTACGCCACTCCAAAGCAACCACTCATGCTCTGACGCTAGTTGGTAACATTCCCAGCCATCAGGCCGGACCTTGCTACTCTAGGGAACACTTTCATTCCCATACTGCGGAACATACAGTAGCATACCCAATAGTCAACTAAGCAATGCCACCTAAATTTATTCTTTAGATTGCATGCAACTCAAACATATACATACAACACGCTCGTGGAAGCTTTACATCTAAACATAAACAAACAATTACTTTCTGTAACATACAACTTTTATATTAAAATAATAGTAATTAATGATATGCATCATTTACAGGAAATTACCCATAAGCACAGAAGCAATCATAGTCACATATATGATAAAATCGTAACATAGGCATGTAAATAACAAAACAACATATCCATATATCATACAATTGGTACTTATCTTAGAAATACTGTCACCAACTTCTTACAGACCGTCCACAAACCTCCCAACCATAGACTACATTGTTCATCACTATCAACAGTGAATCACCCCCGAGCTAAGACTGAAATCCACCCAGGGTAAAGGGATTTCTATCCAAGCTAAGGCTCATGGACAACATGAAAGATTCCATCTCAGGTGCTCACTCAACTAACATCTTACAACCTCTCATTCCCCACATGCATGTCCCACCCAAGGAAGTGTGCCCCTTCTTTGCTCAACAGTCCCTTGACTGCCCCACTTCCCTTCCATGGCTTCAGTAACAGGCCGAACCTGAAGTCTCAGAGCATTGTAGTTGCAGTTTAACACCTATGGAAATCAATCCCCAACAATTCTCTCGCTCAGAGAACTGCTCATGGGCTTGACAACCCGCTTCTTCAATCCCACTCCAAGCTAACCAGGTACACCAACCAAAATGGATGGGGAAACAGGCTTCGTAAAGGTGAAATGGATGTCTCAAGGATAACAGAATGTATGAGTGAAATGGTCATGGATTCATTGACTAGATAACTGAGTGTATTTTTGGAATTTTTGTGAACTTTTTGTCAAAAAAATGATGGTCCGTCTGATGGTTCCCCTTCTCTCTCGTTCGTAAGGTATCTGTTAAAAAAAAATCCCCCCTTGAGCTAAGTTTCCCCATGATATGAATGCATGTCCCCAACTTGACACTTGTCATATCGTAAGTTACTTTTGTCCACTTGTCCCCAACTTTAGAACTTAGGATAAACTAATTATCCATACTTTATGTTTTAGGAAATATTAATATAATATTCCCTTGAATTTTGTCCCTTCTTTCCCTAACTGGTGAAATTCAGTCCCCCATCTCTTTTATCGTGGTTGGTTTGCACGCAGTGATGTATTTTATATTAATCATGAGTCATGTACAAAGTAGGCGCTCTAGCCTTTAACATCTAAGCGGGCTGGCCTAATTCCAAGACATAAGCATTCTGACTTATAATATTGGCTCACCAGCCTACAATGCATATTATATACACAAAGGTTTGTTGACCTTAATATTGCGCGCACTTAGTTATTGCGCATTGTATCCTCTGTCTTTAAAGTTGCACGCACCTTAGTTACTGCACACAGTATTTAGAAATGTGCACATTCATCCCTTTACTGTGTAGTATATGCACACACCATGCCATGGAAGGTGTATTACAAAAATGATGTCTAAACAACTTACTAGCTTAAATATACTTGGATTATATTTACATTTGGGTTCGGCCGAGGGATATTACAATCCCCTCCCCTTATTTATGCATTGTCCTCAGTGCATCATGTACCCATATACAACAAAATTCTCAAAATTCTTCAAAAAGATGCGGGTATTATGTTCGCATTGCATCCTCATGCTCCCAAGTAGCGTCTTCATGTCCGTACCAGGTCCATTGGACCTTTACAAGCCCTATGAATCGATTTCGGAGTTGTTTTATTTTTCGATCCAGGATGCGCACCAGATGCACTTGGAAAGCACCTTCTTGCTCCACCTTAATAACATTCCAATCAATAACATGATTAGCATCGGGTACATATTTCTTTAGCAATGATACATGGAAGACATTATGAATAGACATAGATGCAGGCAATGCAATCATATAAGCAACTGGACCAATCCTCTCTAGGATTTCAAATGATCCACAAAATCTGGCTGCTAACTTGGTGCATCTTCCCAGCTTCAGGGAGCTCTTGTTAGCTTTCACTTTTAGGAAAACATGATCACCCACTTTGAATTCTCTGTGGATTCTATTTTTATCAGCATAACTTTTTTGTCTGTCTTGGGCAACTTTTAAATTCTGTTTAATTTTTAACATTTGATCCTCCATCTCCTTGAGCAATTCTGACCCGACTACTGTTCTATCAGCTGGATTATCCCATCTTACTAGAGTATTGCACCTTCTTCCATAAAGTGCTTCAAATGGTATTATTTTCAATGATGCTTGATACCCATTGTTATAAGCGAATTCTACTAAATGTAGGTAGTCTTCCCATTTTGATGGTTTATCCATCACATACATTCTCAACATATCTTCTATCACTCTATTCACCCTCTCTGTCTGTCCATCAGTCTCAGGATGGTAAGTTGTACTAAAGTTCAGATTCGTTCCGAATCCTTTGAACAATCCTTTCCAGAAATTCGAGGTGAATTTTGGGTCTCTGTCAAACACAATCGTTTTAGGAATTTCGTGCAATTGTGCCACTTCCTTCATGAAAATATCAACAATATTTGCTTCTTTGTGAGTAGTTTTTAGTGGAATAAAATGGACAGCTTTTGTAAACTTGTCCACCACTACCATAATCGAATCATGTAGCTTGCCTGTTCTAGGCAATCCCGTAATAAAATCCATTGTCACCACTTCCCACTTCCATTCTGGAATGGGAAAAGGTTGCAACAATCATGTGGGGTGCCTATGCTCTGTTTTAACTTTCTGGCATTCCATACACCTAGTGATGTATTCTGCAATTTCTCTCTTCATACCTAGCCAAAAGTATTGGCTCTTGACTGTTGCTACAATTTTCTGATATCCAGGGTGCCCTGCATAAGGAGCATTATGCATCTCATGCAAAATTATACGTTTCAAGTCCTAGACATTTGGTACAATTTTTTTTTTCTTGTGCAACAATATTCCATCTACTCCCAACTTATAAATATCCATATTCCAAAGTATCTTACCATGTTGTAGCATTGCTACCAATTCTCTGTACTGCAGATCTGTATTTGTAGCCTCCAAAATTTTTCTTTTAACATCAGTTTGATACATGTTGATGGCTGTAGCATGTAGTTCATGCACTCTCCCACTGAGTGCATCAACCACTTTATTTTCTTTCCCTTTGATATGCTTTATATCAAAGTCATATTCTCTTAGAAATTCTAACCATCTGTTTTGTCTAGCATTTAGATTTGGCTGATCAAATAAGTATTTCAAACCATTATGGTATGTTCTTAACTCAAACCTTTTTCCCATGAGGTAGTGTCTCCATTTCCTTAGGGCATGCACTATGGATGCCAACTCCAAATCATGAGTGGCATAGTTTCTTTCATGCTCTTTCAACTTCCTTGATTCATAACATATCACAAATCCATTTTGACTGAGGACTCCACCCAGTCCTTCATTACATGCATCTATGCATACAATGAAATGTTCATTTGGGTCTACAATCCTTAGTATTGGAGCACTTGTCAATAATTGTTTCAAATGTTGGAAATTCCTTTCACAGTCCAACATCCATTGAAACTTCATACCCTTTCTTTGCAAGGAAGTGATTAGGTGTGCTATCTTCGAGAATCCTCCAATGAATCTCTTGTAGTAACCTGCAAGGCCCATGAAGGATCTGACCTCTGTTACATTCTTTGGTGTTGACCATTCTCTAATGGATTCTACCTTCTCAGGGTCCACTGCTATCCCATCTTTTGATATGATATGCCCCAAATAATGAATTTGTTTCTGATAAAATGAGCACTTGGTCAATTTGGCATATAATTGATGCTCCCTTAATACTTGAAACACCATCCTCAAATGATGTTCATGCTCTTCTTATGTCTTAGAGTATATAAGAATGTCATCCAAAAAGACAATAACAAACTTGTCCAAATACTCTCAAAAAACACCATTCATTAAGCACTTGAAAAGAGCTGGTGCATTTGACAATCCAAATGGTACCACTGTGAACTCATAATGACCATACCTTGTCTTGAAGGTGGTCTTGCTAATATCTTCTTCTTTAATTCTTACCTGATGGTATCTTGATCTGAGATCTATCTTTGAAAATATTCTTGCATCCTTCAATTGATCAAAGAGGTCATCAATCCTTGGTAGAGGATATTTGTTCTTAACAGTCACTTTATTCAATCGTCTGAAGTCAATGCACAATCTTAACGTTCCATCTTTCTTTTTCAAAAACAAGACTGGGGCACCCCAAGGTGATACACGTGGGCGTATATACCCCTTCTTTAGAAGTTATTCAAGATTCATTTGCAACTCCTTCAATTCTGGTATACTCATTTTGTAAGGAGTCTTTGATACTGGCACTGCTCCAGGCATCCAATCTATAGAGAAATCAATGTCTCTCCTTGGGGGTAGTCCTGGTACTTCCTTGAATACATCTTCAAACTCTTTAAGGACTGCATAGTTCTCCAAATTTGGCACCTTGTCTTTAGGTGTCTCCTCCATATGAGCTGCAAATATTGACATCCTCTTATATAACATTTCTTCAACTGTAGTGCTGAAATTTCTCTAATGGTTACTGCCCTGGGAATTCCCTGCACTTTCTTTTGGTTCCCTTCTTCATCCAATAAAGTGAATGCTTTTTTATGACAATTCAATAGAGCATGATGTGTTTCCAACCAATCCATCCCATTTAAACAATCATAGGAAACTAAGGGTAAGATGTTCAAATCTGCCCTTGTATTTAGTCCATTCATGTCTTTGAGGCAGGACTTAACCATCTCATTAACTTTTCTTCTGGCTCTTGTAGCCAGTTGCACCAAACAGGATTTCCCATGCTTGATTCTTGGCAATTGCAAACTTTACACCATATTAGGGTCTATATAACTATGGATAGCTCCTAAATTAATTAAAATAGAAAGGGTTTGGTTGTTGATCATACCTTCCACTTCAATCATGTGGGACTGATACTCTGCTTTCTTGTTGTCCAGGGATACATAAATCCTTGGCACATTTCTTCCCATGTCCTCTACTATCTCAGCTCGTTGTACATTGTAAACAGCCCTACCTTTTTCACCTCTGTGAGGACAATCTCTGAACCTATGGTCTCCTTTACAACCCCAGCATTGCATAGGTGGTTGTCTTGGCCCTTGACTCCCTGTTTCAATCACTCTGGTTTCCTTATGCGTTTGCTACCATTGTGGATTATTTATGAAGAATGGTGTCTTAGCTCCTTTCTTCCTCTGATCCATCTTGAATTTCTTATTGTCTTCCCAAGCCTTTTGGAAAACTGGTCTTGCTTTCAGCTGGTCATATAAACATTTAACTCTCCTTATGGTCTCTTCTAATGTCTTGGGATCATCATATTGTGTTTTGTCACTGATGAACGATGACAATCCACTTAAGTACCATTGAATCTTGACTGTCTCATCCTTAATGAAAGAGACATACTTCAACAGTTCCAAAAGCCTTCTTTCATACTCATATATGTTCGTACTTCCAAGCTTGAGTTCAAAGAACTCTTTCATTTTCTTGTCATAGTATCTCTTAGTCAAGTACTTCTTCTCAAAATACTTCTTGAATTCTCTCCAAGTAACACTTTTCTCTACAATGTGTTGTNTCTGAAGATTTTTGACTCTTAGATCTACTTGAGTCACTCTCCTTAACCAATTTCTTCTCTATTCTGTTCAAACCTTCCAATAGCTTCATGTTGAAGTCATCCTGCTGCTCTTTGGCTTTCATAAGCCTTTCATTATCATCTTTATGGATTTGGACATCCTTCTGCAATTCTTAATGGTCTCAACCATATTCATATCTTCATTCCTTTCTTCTCCATGTCCATTGGAGTTCGTTCCTTCCATGCCCAAATGGACATCCATCCCTCTGCTCTTCTTTGAATGACTGTAATTCCCTTGTGCCTCTTCCATTCCTATGGACTCTGCACTGGTCTGACCTGACTGAGTTGTTGTTAATTCTGCAAAACGTCCAACCATCGAAACTAATCAGACTAACAAATCAACAATTCATGAGAATATACACCATTTCGATTCATCATACACATCAACATTATCACTCCAGGTTTCCTGGTGTTATCACCATGACAATTCTAGATAATACCCAAGTCTCGAGAACGCTGACGTGCAGTGCCTTCCCAGATCATGGAAACCCAACGCTCTTTGTATGCAATCTATCTGAGCTTCATAAATGGAGTTATATAATTACCACTCCCCAAGTATGAAGATATCTGCGTATCCATAATCGTAGTAATCTTCAAGTAGCTTGACTTCCTTCTTTTTGTAAAGAAACATTTCGGTATCCCCAATCTAAGATACATGGACAAAGCTAAGTCGAGTGAGACTGGTTATTCGAGCAACATGCTAGGCTTTCCTATGAATAAGGAGGAAAGGGTCCTTGCGCACCTTCTACCAACTAAGTTCCACATAAAGCTGGTTATAGACTCGCGATTGGAAGTCAAGATGAATCCCACTATAAAGGATTTAGTCATCAACAGGCCAACCATTAAGAAGAAAAGGAGTAAGCGGCATAAGAAGGAGGAATCTACGGTTGGAGCAGCTGAAGGTGTTGGAGAAAATCAATCGGTCTGGTTAGATTCTTGTTTAAAGGCAGAGATCGCTATGATGAAGTAAGTCTTCAACTAAGATAAGCATGTCTCAACGAATTTTGAACAGTCGGTAGCGGAGGTGAAGAGTACAAGAGATGATAGGCCTGTTCTTCAATGACCCTTTTTACAACAGGCTAATTGCTGTCATCACCCTTTTGTAATTTTGTGATTAATATGGTTATATAATTACAGAAATGGATTTTAGATTGTTTTATTACAATTTCTATCTGGTGATGTTATGACTCTTGTTTTCTTTTATAATAATTTTTTCTTGTAATCTTATATTTTATTTTCATCTGTCTAAATCCGAAGAAATTAAAATTCAGAATTCTTTTTAATTAATGCTTCAATGCGGTTATGTGTTTATTTTTCTTTTATTATTATGCAATTTAAACTTAGATTCCTCACCTTCCAAGTGACTTCACATGCATTAACTTGACCTGTTCATTTATATTATCGTGCATAGCAATATTACAAGGTAAACGCTTCTCCGTGCACCTAAATCTACTGTGCATTTCTTCTTCGTCATACCGACTACTTACATGCAGTACTCTGGCGTTGTGCGCCAATATCCACTGTGCATAGTTTCGATACTGTGCATCGATATTCCACATGCATTTTCGTCCTATGAATGCACCATGTCAAGTTTAACATATTCTTTCGTGCTCAAATATCTGCATACACTACTGAGTACACCGTCGCGAAACAACTTATACTCATACTTATGCGCGTACCAACAAAACTCCTCTGCATTAAGAAATACTTGCGCACCCCATGTGCACCTTACTATGTGTGTGCTTACCATGCAAGGCTAATTTCAGCGCGTGCATCTACACACAATAATCTTTCATGCGGCGCCACAATTTACCACGCACACTGGCATGCCATGGTTTCCCATGCAGTTCCAAATTTACCACGTGTGCCAGTACACCAACCTTTTCCAAGGACACTCTATGACTCTAATTCTGGTCACTTCGAAGTTACTTTTCTGTGAATATTCATTTCAATTGCACCCTTCTGGCCCATACAAGCTCGGTGTTTAACTGAGGCTCTGATACCATACTATAATGATCCCCTCGACCAACCTAAGGCTGGGGTACGCCACTCCAGAGCAACCACTCATGCTCTGACGCCAGTCGGTAACATTCCAAGCCATCAGGGCGAGCCTTGCTACTCTAGGGAACACTTTCGTTCCCATACTGTAGAATATACAATAGCATACCCAGTAGTCAAATAAGAAATGTCACCTAAATTTACTCTTTAGACTGCATGCAACTCAAACATATACATACATCATGCTCGCATAAGCTTTACATCTAAACATAAACAAGCAATTACTTTCTATAACATACGGCTTTTATATTAAAATAACATTAATTACCGATATGCATCATTTACAGGAAATTACCCATAACCACACAAGCAATCATAGTCACATATATGATAAAATCGTAACATAGGCATGTAAATAACAAAACAACATTGTAACACCCTGTTTCCCCCAGTTTGTAAAAATAACTATATTGGCCAAGAACTATGGCAAACTCCGAGATGTGAATGTGTGATTTGACAGACCCTGTATAAAGGGTCGATGAATGTAAATAATGTGTGAATAGATGTTGCATGACTGCTGGGAGGGGGATGTGCTGAAAAAGAGACCACGATGGCTGATGAAAGGTGGTGGAAGGCACCTGGAATGGTGGTGTTAACTTCCACCGAACCAATACCGTATTGGTATTTACTGGCTCAAAGACCAAAGCTACTCTCTGGCCCTGGGATGAATTACTCACTAGGATAGTAGGTGGGGAGGTTCCTCATGAGTTAATGAGGGGATGGGGGTGAACTGCCCATCCGTAGAAGCCCTCAGACCTGACCATTTCTTGGGAATTCGCGCCACATGTGACCTTGCAGGACAAAGAAAGAAAGGAAGTGTGGGGAGAGGGAGCGCACAACAGGGATCACAGAAGGAGAACCAGAGGAACTCTGGAAAATACAGCGAGTCTTGACCAGAGGAGAAGGAGAGTAACCTTCGTCCTTGACTTTCGATGAGTGGGAAGTAGGAGATTGAGTCTCAAAGCCTCGTGGTCTAGCTCGAGGGTGGCTAGTGGTAAATCCATTGGGAGTCGCTGAGCCTACAGTTGGGTGGAAATGAGCACCCCTCTCAGCAGTTGTGTTACACCTGGTGTTTTCTGATAAGTATTTACGTTCTGTATCTTAAATTGAATATTCTTGGAATGCATGCTCATGGTTGTACCCTCATAAATGGTTTCTATATAGAAGTGTTTGCCTGGTGTTTTGATCGGAAATGATGGGTGCATGCTTATACTTGTATGACTATAGTCGGTTCATATATATATATATATATATATATATTGAACAAGTTTAGATTTTGAGTCCACTCTCAGGAGATTTGTCCCATTTACTTAACTCCCACGATGCCCTAGTTGGATTTCCCCGAAGGCACCTCCTTCCGAGAAAGTTCCCTCACCATACAGAGAGGAGTGAGTTCCTTGAAAGGACTACCGTCTTAGTAATCCCATGAATTTGTTTCATCTCTGTCACCGAAAGTAGCTTAGCAGGGATACCTCTCAACATTTCGACTTTTCGGCACTCGAGAATCCTAAGGGTTAGTTTCCTTGTATTCCCCAGATGCAAAATCTTGATGTGAGAAACCCCGAAATGATAGAGCGTGAATAGATTTTGATGTTTCACTGTTTCGGTACCCAGGAATCCCAAGGGTCAGTTCCTTGTATTCACCAGTTGCGAAATCTCGATATGAGAAACCCCAAAATGATATAGTGTGAATAGATTTTGATGTTTCAAAGTTTCGACACCTCGGAATCCTAAGAGTCAGTTTCCTTGTATTCGCCTGATGTGAAATCTCGATGTGAGAAACCCTGAAATGATAGAACGTGAATAGATTTTGATGTTTCGGCATTTCGGCACCCAGGAATCCTAAGGGTCAGTTTTCTTGTATTCTCTAGATGCGAAATTGCGATGTGAGAAACCCCGAAATGATAGAGCATGAATAGATTTTGATGTTTCAGCATTTCGGTACCCGGGAATCCCAAGGGTCAGTTCCTTGTATTCGCCAGTTGCGAAATCTCGATATGAGAAACCCCGAAATGGTATAGTGTGAATAGAGTTTGGTGTTTCAGAGTTTCGGCTCCTGGAAACTCAAGTGTGAGACCTCCTGTCTTCGCATATCGTGAAATACCGGTATGCGAAGTCCTAGTAGGTGAAATCTTGAAGCGGCTTGGTGTGAATAGGATTTCAGGTTTCGGGGTTTGAAAAGTCGAAGAACTCAACTCCCTTGCATTTCAAACCCCGGGTTTCTGAAGTCTCAAAATGCAAAAGGCACCTCTTGGCTTAGCCTGGGGTCACAACCGATGGACACACGGAAGTGAATCCTACACTTGGTGCATGAATTGTACACAATGGATTTTCAACGAAAGAACTAGTGAATTGGTTTGGTGAAGGTCCCAATTGGATGACCTAGCCTACGCTAGAACCTCGTAGGAATTCAAAAACTCCGTCCCTTGATAATGAAGGAGAAAGAAAAAGGCGAAAAATCTTAGTTCTTGTAGTGGGTGTGTTACAAATTGGTATCAGAGCATGGTTACAACACTTGGCCTACTTGGGCTCATGAACGGGTTGTGCAGAGACTCCATTCGGAGTACTGTTAAAAGGAGTAACTCTTTATCTTGACCCCCTCAATTAAAATTCGAAGTTAAGAATGAAAAACCCCTATTGTGTGTATGCATGTGAAAAATATGAATATAGCGTGGGCTATGAATGTATATAAATATTGACTAACAACAAGCATTTTTCTTTGCACACAAGCAGACGATCAACCACAGGAAATTACAGATGTATAGAATGGTCACTCACCATGAAGTGGGGGAGGGCTCCCACAATAGAGACAAAGAGTCTAACGAAAGGAGGGTGGTAGGGACCCCTCCAAATCTAGCTAAGACTGTGAGGAGCCTCATGGTCGAATTACAGAGCTGCAAGGCTAACAATGAGAGGATGATAAAAGAGCAAGAGAAGCAAATGGAAATTAATGCAATTTTACTGCAGAGCTTATCTGACATACAAAAACAATTGCAACATGAACTTGAGATACAAAAACGTGGTCATGTCAGTGGCCACACTGAGAGGAACACCTTGAGAAAGGTCCACCCCAGAGATAAAGGAAAAACGTCAGACGATTCTTTTGGAAAGGAAGTTGGTGACTCGGAGGGATCTTCTAGCAGCAGAAATGGTTCTCATTCCCTAAGAAAAAAAAAGAAGAGAAAAATTTCCAAGAGTCATAATCTCGAAGAGTTCAAGAAGGCCAAACCACCCATATTCGACGGTGAAATAAAGAAGGGAGAGGAAGCAGAGGCTTGATTGCTTGGACTAAAGAAGTATTTCAGAGTCCATGACATCTCAGAAAACTTGAAGGCCCGAGTAACCACCTTCAACTTGAATGGAAAGGATTCCATTTGGTGGGAAGACCTTAAGAATGTAAAATGGATTCATGAAGAAGACCTATCTTGGGAAGAAATACTTTAGGAAGAAATATCTGTCGGAAAAACACTTCGACGAAAAGACTAAAGAATTCTATGAACTCAAGCTGGGGCAACTCACCATAGATGAATATGTCAGTAGATTCCTTGAGTTTCTGAGGTATGTACCCTACATAAAAGCAGAAAAGGCAAAGGTGCAACGATTCATTAGTGGACTACCTAAGGACTATCAGAACAAGATTGAATTTGATGAACCAAAGACCCTAGAAGATACTATCCGAAAGGCAAGATATTGTTATGAACAACTTGGGAATCGGACAAGACCTTGTGAAGGCTGGAAGCAGAAGAATACCTCGGGATTCCAGAAAAAGGGGTTTAAATACCCAAGATTTAAGGACTATAAAAAGAACTGAAGGATGAGCTTCCCAGCCCGAAGTGTATACTAGAAAAACTTTCCCTCCTTGAGCAGAAATAAACTTTTTGGATCTGCCCCAGTAAAGACTGATAACCCAAAGAGAGAACCTTTGAAATGTTGGGGTTGTGGAGAAGAACATCTACTGAGGGACTGCCCGCACCGACAACAGAATAGCTGGAGAATTTACAACATTCAAGAATCTACCACCATCAATGACGTGGCCAGGAGTGTGCCACAAATTTATGCAGCCTTGGATAATAACCAAGTTGACCACCAAGCTTCAGTGGTGGAAATCGAAGGTATGATCACCAACCATCTATTGTCTATTCTGATTGACCCTGGTTCAAATTTGAGTTATATAGTCCCTAAGGCTGTTGATAAATGTAAACTACAACCACATAAAAATTCCAAGCCATGGTTGATACAGTTAGCCACTGGCACTAAAAGAAGGGTAGCGAAGATCATACCAGCCTGCCAACTCATTATGGGCGAATTCCCCACCCAAGAAACCCTTAACATATTACCCCTGGGATCATATGATCTCTTGATTGGTATGGATTGGCTAGCCACCCATAAAGCCAAACTAGACGGTTACCATAAAACCTTGGAATGTGTAAGTGGAGAAGGAAGGAGAATAACCCTTCAAGGGATCCAAAAGCCTGTCTCGGTGAGACAAATATCAACTCTTCAAATGAGAAAGTATTGCAGAAAAGGATGTCCACTATATGCAATACAGGTGTTGAAAACAATTGAAGGTGACAAACCAGGCCTTGAAGACCACCCCACACTGAGAGAATATAGAGATGTATTTCTGGAAGAGGTACCGGGTCTACCTCCGAGAAGGGACATTGACTTCTCAATAGAACTTGCACCAGGAGAGGTGCCAGTGTCTAGGACACCCTACCAGATGAGCACACCTGAACTAGTTGAGCATAAATTACAACTGAAAGAAATGATGGATATAGGCTATATCTAGCTCAGCGTGTCTCCATGGGGAGCACCAATCCTGTTTGTGAAAAAGAAAGATGATACCCTCCGACTGTGTATAGATTATAGACAACTCAATAAGGTAACCATAAAGAACAAGTACCCCTTACCCAGGATTGATGACTTGTTCGATCAATTGGGAGGTGCCTCTATCTTCTCGAAGATTGACTTGAGATCTGGATACCATCAAGTTCGAATCAAGGGCGAAGAAATCCACAAAACTGCCTTCAGGATGAGATATGGTCACTACGAGTTTGTGGTAGTACCATTCGGATTGACCAATGCCCCTGCCACTTTTATGTGCTTGATGAACAATGTGCTCAGCAAATTTCTAGACAAATTTGTGCTGGTTTTTATTGATGACATATTAATTTACTCCAAGAATAGAGAGGAAAATGAGGAACACCTTAGGCTTGTGCTTCAAGTGCTAAGAGAACATCAACTCTATGCCAAATTTAGCAAGTGTGACTTTTTCTAGAAGCAAATACATTACTTGGGCCATGTCCTATTTGAAGAAGGGTAGCGATAGACCCTGATAAGATCAGGTCTATCATGAAATGGCCTACCCCAAAGGGATTTTTAGATATCAAATCCTTTATGGGCTTGGCAGGATACTATAGGATATTTATAAAAGGAATCTCCAAGATTGGGTGTCCAATCACTACCCTCCAAAAGAAGGGGACAAAATTCACGTGGACACAAAAATGTGAAGAAATATTTCAAAGCCTAAAACATCTACTGACCCAGGCACCCATGCTGAAGATCGCCGATTCCGAAGCTGACTTCCTCGTGTGCATAGATGCCTATAAGGAAGGGCTCAGAGGAGTCCTTATGCAAGGAGGAAGTGTGGTCTGCTATGAATCCTGAAAATTGAATGAGCACGAAGTCAACTATGTGACCCATGATCTAGAGCTGGCCACCATAGTGCACGCCTTGAAAATGTGGAGGCATTACCTCCTGGGAAGAAAAATTGTACTTATGATAGACCACTATGGATTGCGATATCTGTTTGACCAACCAAAGCTCAATGCCAGACAAGCTAGGTGGATGACCCTCCTTAGCGAGTTTGATTTTGAAATTAAACATATTAAGGGAAAGGAAAATAGGGTGGTCGATTCCCTTAGCAAAAGCATGAAAACAATTCACCTGGCAGCGGTAAGCACCTGCGAGACGGATGTCAAGGAAAGAGTCAGAAATGCACAAGATACAGACACATTCTTCCATAACATGACCTCGTACCTATAGCAAGAACCCACAGGGATAAAGTATGGAGGCTACCAGATGATGGAAGGAGGTCTGCTCACTTACAGAAATAGATTGTATATCCCAGATTGTGACGACTTGAAGAGGTTCATAATGGATGAACTGCACAAAAGACCCTATACTGGTCATCCAAGATACCAGAAGATGATCACGACCACCAGGAAACAATTCTATTGGCCTGGATTGAAGAAAGACATAACTGAGTACTTAGCCAAATGCATAGAATTCCAACAGGTTAAAGTAGAACACCGACACCCAGTAGGATTATTACAACCTCTACCAATCCCGGAATGGAAATGGGAAACCATCTCCATAGATTTCATCACTGGATTACCAACCTTGACCAAATAGAATGACGCCATCATGGTAGTGGTGGATAAATTGAGCAAGTCTGCTCATTTTATCCCCGTCAAGTCGACTTGTAAGGCAATAGACATCGCCAACGTATTCATGAAGGAGATATTAAAACTACATGGTATGCCAAAAGAGATCATGTCTGACAGAGACACGAGATTTACTTCCAACTTTTGGAAATCCTTGATGGCTGGTTTGGAGACCAAGTTACTATTTAGCATCGCCTATCACCCTCAAACCGATGGACATATGGAAAGGGTGAACCAAATATTAGAAGACATGCTCAGGATGCACGTAATGCATCAACCCAAAAAGTGGGAAGATTTCCTGCCATTGGAATATTTAGCACAACCTATCACCCTCAAACCGATGGATAGATGGAAAGGGTGAACCAAATATTAGAAGACATGCTCAGGATGCACGTAATGCATGAACCCAAAAAGTGGGAATATTTCGCTTACAACAACGGCTACCAAGAATCCCTAAAGATGAGCCCTTTCGAAGTCCTCTATGGTAGGCCGTGCAATACTCCAGTTAGTTGGAGTAATCCCATAAACAGAGTTACTATTGGACCCGACATGTTGAAAGAAATGGAACAAC
>JASDQU010244091.1:263741-279556 GCA_032191745.1 Picea mariana | reverse complement strand
GGTAAAAAAGGTCAGTACTGAATCCAATGAGAAGCAGTTGAATGAGAAAGACAACCTCAGATAATGTAGGTGATGTGTACCTAGCGTCGAACAATACACAGTAGAATCAAGATGTTTGGTTTATCAACCCAGGAGAATCCTATCATATGGAAGCCCATAGAGAATGGTTTCATGAGTATGAACAATATGATGGCGGTGATATGTTCTTGGGGAAAAATCAACAACCAAAATTGTTGGACGAGGAAGAGTTCTACTGATACTATAGGATGGGAGGAAAAGAACCCTTCTAGGTGTGCTACACATTCTGGGTTTGGAAAGAAACCTGATATCTCTCAGCAAGATGAGTGATGCAGGTGTGCATACTATATTGTAGAAGCATATGTGCAATATGGTCAGAGGTGCGAAGATATTAATGAAAGAAGTTCATATTGGAACCCTATACAAACTTTTAGGGAATGTCGACTCGATTGGATGCACCAACATTGTTTATCCTAAAGTCGAATCAACATTGAATTTGACTCAAATAGACTCAACATTGACTTAACTTGAATCGAATCGAGCTGAGTCTGTACAAATCAACTCAACAAGACATAATAAAGTCGACCCGACCATGCTATGGCACGAATGGATGGGACACATTAGAGAAAAAGGACTTCGATCTATGCACAACAAAGGTATGGTCGAAGTTTTTGGTGTATGTGGTTTAGAATTTGACTTTTTTGAACATTGCATATATGGAAAATAAAGTCGGGTGAGGTTCCCATCTGGAGCGACACAGGAAAATGGGATTCTATAATTGGTGCATAGTGATGTTTTTGGCTCAGTTTCAGTTCCTTCACTTGGTGGATCCCTATATTATGTCTCCTTCATAGATTATTTTTCTAGGAAGACATGGATATATTTATCAAGGAAGAAATCAGAGGTCTTCGAGAGATTTAAAGAGTTTAAATCTCTTGTGTAAAACTAGACAGATAAAAATATTAAGGTGCTGAGAACTGACAATGGTGGTGAATTATGTGGAAAAGAATTTGATCAGTTTTGTAAGTAGTACACCAAAATACCACACCATATAACCCACAACAAAAATGGAGTTACTGAGAGAATGAATATAACGTTGATGGACAAGGAAAGGAGCATGCTTAGTGGTGCTAGGCTCACACAAGAATTCTGGGTAGAGGCAGTCGACACTGCAAGATATATGGTGAATATGTCTCCTTCGTCGGCGCTAATCAACACGGGTCCACATGAGGTATGGTATGGTAAGTATCCTTTAGTTTCACATCTCAAAGTATTTGGATGTGATGCATTTGTGCATCTTCCCAAGGAAAAGAGGAGCAAGTTGGACAAGAAGGAAATTAGGTGTATTTTCGTTGGGTATAAAGATGGAATGAAAGGATATAAGCTCTAAGATCTTGCATCAAGGAAAAAAGTGTATAGTAGAGATGTGGTCTTTATAAATGTCAGAGGTAAGTCTGAGCCTGAAGAAATTGTTTATATTGAGAATAATCTTGAGATGGTGTGATTTGAATAAGGAAGGAAGAAGTTGATTCAGATGAGTCGATTGAATCAAATGAAGAGGTGGAACAACTGACCCTAGTAGTAAGGAGGTTTGAACAAGTAAGAAAAATAGTTGAAAGGTAAAATCTTTCTGAATTCTGTTCCATGTTCATGTTAACTTCCATTGACAATGAGCCCAAGTTGATTGGTTGGGAATTCGACTTAGCAAAGGAAAAAATATGGAAGGGAACGATGGTTGAAGAGATGGAATCCTTGAAAAAGAATGATACATGGGACCTATTTAGGTTACCTATTGGAAGAAATCCCATAGGTAGAAAATGGGTATTCAAGAAGAAGATGAATATTGCAGGACAAGTCGAGAAATTCAAAGCTCGATTGGTAGTGAAAGGATATTCCCAAGTCGAGGGAGTTGAATTCATTGATATTTTTCCCATGTTGCAAAATTAACTTCCATGAGAGTACTAATGTCTCTAGCTGCAACATTCAATATTGAAATAGAATAGATGGATGTAAATACAACGTTCCTACATGGGGACCTGGAAGATAAAATATACATGAAAAAACCTGAAGGATTTGTAGTAAAGGGAAATAAATATTTGGTGTGTAAACTAAAAAGATTTCTTTATGGTCTAAAGTAATCGCCAAGGATGTGGTACCAAAATTTCGATATGTACATCCTTAGTTTGGGATTTGTGAGAAGCAAATTTGATCACTGCATATATTCCAAGGAAGAAGGTATGAGTTTCATATATGCAGCTTTGTATGTCAATGATATGTTGTTGATTGGAAACAACATGAATGCAATAAATGAGGTGAATAAGAAGCTATCCTCCAAGTTAGACATGAAGGATTGCAAAGTAGCTAACTTCATTCTGGGAATGGAGATTAAGATATATCTAGCAACTATAAATATCTATTTGAATTAGACGAAGTATATTGAAATAGTTTGGAAACATTTCAACATGCAGGATTGTAAACCGATTAAGGTGCCAATTCATGTGAGAGAAAGGCTAATTACTGAGCAGTGTCCAAAGGAGAAAGAATAAATAGAGGACATGGCACATGTTCCCTATGCAAGTGTTGTTGGTAGTCTAATCTATGTGATGGTATACACTTGAACAAACATTTCTGATGCAATGGGAGTGTTGAGAAGGTACATGTTGACACCTAGAAAGTAGCACTGGACATATTTCAAGAGAGTATTCAGGTATTTGTGTGGCAATAAGGACTATGCTATATGCTACCAAGGAAAACCTGGAGGTCACAATGGTAAATTGAATGTACATGGATTTTTCAACGCCGAATGGGTTGGAGATATGGATCGACGGAGGTCGACCAACAAATATATCTTCAAGATGTTCAATGGAGAAATAATATGGATGAGTAATTGATAAGAAATTGTATCCTTGTCAACAAAAGAAGCTGAATACATGGCAGCCACTCATGGAAGCAAAGAAGCAGTATGGATGCAAAGGTTGTGTTCAGGAATCGGGTTTGAGAAAATATCTATGAAGATAAGTTATGATAGTCAAAGTGAAATATCTATGGAAAAGAACCCTACTTATCATTCGAAGACTAAACAAATTGATGTACAATACCATTTTGTGAGAGACATGGTGGAAAGAAACAAAGTGTTTTTAGAGAAAGTAGACACGTTGGAAAACATAACAGACTCTTTGACCAATTATATGAGTGTTGTGAAATTCTCTTGGTGTAGAGAGACAATGAGCATTGTTGTGCTAGGTCTGTGATTGAAAGTTTAGGAATCTCCTAGTTTTAGCAAAGAATACAACAAGTGGGAGATTGTTGGGTTGTTATATTCTTTGTAGTGAAAGTCAAGGTGGATCAAAAAAAGTTTGAAGTCAAGGTGGATAGAAAATAATTCGAAGGTTGATGTTAGTGAACTAGGTAAAGTCGAAGTAGAAAATATCGATGGAAAGTCGATCGACAAAGAGGTCAAAGTGCAGGCGCAAGAATACTGTCAGAATATCGAATGAAGGTCAACTGTAACAAAATCCTTAGATTCACGGTATTTGTAGCCAATGATATGCATGGATCTGTAACCATTTTTGTGTTCCATTTATTTAGGGTTTTTCATTTTGTAAAGTCTATAAATAGGCATGTTGTAATTTTGTAAAAGCTAATCGTAAGATAGCAAATCTTTAGAGAAATTTTTAGATGTAGGTTGTTGGTCATGCATATGTAAGCTGAATTGGCTACATGGTTGTTCTTGTGTAAGGAATAGGGTATGATGTAAATTGTGTCTTAGGTGTGGACCAAGGTTAGACATGTAACCTTTTATTCAGATTGAAAAATACAACAAGAGAGTAGAATGCTCAAGGAATGTTGGTTTTCCCGGTTTTGGTTTCCAGGGTAAAATATCTATGTATTATGTTTTTTCTTTGTCATCTACGTTCTTTATTAAATTATTCCTCTCTTATGTTAGGTTTAGTGTGTAAGTGTGTTTCATTTCCTGACACTCTGGTGTCATCTATTGAATATGTGCGTGGATTTTTCATTCTGAGATTCTAGGAGATGAATATGCTCAATAACCACTCTAAGATTCTATGGCATTGGGATCTCAGGCTGTACATGATCGGTCTTACAAATTTGTGAGTAAGATTTGTCTAGGGAAGATAATACTTGGATGTGAATGGCGAGAGTGGATTCATACTGGGCCTCATTTTTTGTGTACGCAAGAACCTCAACAAGGTGAAGGTCTTGGAGGTCTTACTGGGAAACTTCAATTTCTTATCGCACACTTGATTCCTGCTGCAACTAGGACCTAGTGTTCACATGGATTGAGAGTTCCTGGTCAATATGAATGCGTATATGGGCATTCTCATGGGTGAGAGTTTGGTTTTTCTCCCCAAGATCATAGAGCATGTTAGTGAATACAATTTGTAGCTCGATATTAGGGATCTATGAAAGATCAAGTTCTATCTTGGTAGAGCGAGAGGGGACCATGGTGAGTGAAACGACACTGATAATTCTTCTTAGGCTCATTCCCATAGAATCGATGTATTGGAGTTCTGATGATGAATATTTCAGTGGTGAGGTTAAATCAAGTTGTTGACAGAGGGTGTCAAACTTCCTCACCATATCATTCTAGAATGCTTGTTTTATAACAAATTGAGCAAGAAGATACTTCATCAATTTGGCTATGCATTAGCTAGCCTATAGTGTTGGAAACAAGACCTCTAAATACTTCATGGTAGTCTTCCGTAAAAATTTTCCTTAACCTTAATCAGATCGGACCTTCGGCCAGACGAAAGGCGCTAGGACCTCTTTGTTGATTGGATTCACAAGTGGAATTCCCTTCAAAAGTAAATGAGAGAGGGATTTATGATGTGACCCCACCGAAATTCTATATTTTCAAGGCACATCATCCCTTTGCATGCACTTTTGCATTCATGGTGCATGGCCACCACCATTTATTGTCAAACATGCGTAATCTCCAGGAGGGATCTTAACATTTATTTCTAGTTATAGTCTCAATAGGTTATCCCCTAGGTACCATACAACTAATATGTCTCTTTTTATGTAATGAAAATATTTTGGCCTTCGTATTTTAATTTTCATAGTGATGTCTCTGTACAATCATGAGTCTTATTCTATGAGGTTTTCATGCATGTTCCTACACACCCCTAAATTAGTTCAAATTTGTTAATTGGTCACACGAACCTCTGGAGGGTCATGGTAATTCTTCACATGTGTCAAACCGATCATTTTTTTCCACTGAGGAATTGAACTCAACCTATCTGGATTTGGTGGCATCCACTGAACAACCATGAATTACTTACTCCTATGAAACTCATATGTTTGTTCAATGGGGTTTATGGGGGTTGAATGAGTGAACATTATTTCTATTTCAACATAGGGAGTATTCATGTCCATCCTACATGCACACGAATCCCTTTCTTTCCCAATAGAGAATCGAGGAACCAGGGGGATATACTGATTTCTTAGTAGCGTATGTTGGGCCTTTAGATATAGGTTTCACATCTCACATCGATGATTGGATACCCATCAGCTTTCACAAGAACAAATATATTGATGGATGTCCACTCATGGCCTGAAACTTTCTCTTATTGGACCCTCCACAACGACCCATTCTCGAAAATGTTCTCAATGTGCATCCCACCATTGCATGGGTATTCTTATTAACACTGTATCGAGGGAAAGGACCCGTTGGTGTTAGAGGATGTGTTGCATCCAGGTAATAAATGCATCCACCAGATTCGACTCACCGAACGGGTAGGACCCAAATTCTTCTTCACCCACTCTGGTGGTAATACACATGCATATCCTTGTCGAGACTTCGTAAATCTTGTTCTGCCACCTCTCCATGGCATCTTCTAAATCAATTTCATAGGAATTCACACTCCTCCAACTCAGTTCCCCATCTATTGTGGGATTGCCATCATCTTCCCTATGCCCTGTGATATTGTATATATTCTCAATAACCAAGCTTTATGTATCCTCTTCTATTGACCCATTGTACATCTCCCCTTCATTAGGATCCAAGGGTGTGATCACACACAGGGTGTGCATCTCAAATGATATCTACCTTTTCTTCATATTCGACACAACATTGTTATCGAAGGCCCAATCAATTCCAAGTAAGGGAGGCTAGGGGTTAAAATCATCTATAATTTATATCGCTTCAAAATCATCCTTCGTCTTCACCCCTTCTATGTTCATTTTGAATTTATATAATCAACCTATAGGGTAGATCCTGTACTAATTTTCCAACAATAGTTGAATGGGAAACCACACCAATTTTGGTTTACCCATCAATTCCCATGAATTCTTTGGCCATATGTTCACGTCAGCACCTAGATCAACATTACCCCATCCATTTCTTAACTACTAAGTTCAATTATCATCTTGAACCCTCTTTCTCTGCTCTTTTTCTTACTAACGTGACACAAATCCCTTTCTGGTAGGAGTGCTAATATATATCTCTCCATCCCTTATTGCCCCATGCAAGTTGTTAAAATCTACATCAAATTTCACGCAACATTAGGATCTTTTAACAATCTTAAATGACAACGTAAGAAGTTGTTTACTTGGTCCTCAATTTCTATTTGTTGAACTGAGTCGCGCAATGCTTCTTCATGCGTCGTGTGCTCCAAATTCTCATGTACATGTTCCTCTATTTATATTTGTTCAATGCATCACAAATCCTCTTGAATGCGCTCTTCTTCCAGTGAATTCCATGTTACATGTTGTATTTCACACAAGCTTCCTCCAAATATCTCTACGTGGCACACTGCAATTCTTCACGGGTGCGAGCCTCTTCTAGTGACCTTTGTTTCACTCATTATACTTCTTCACGGATCTAGGCCACCTCAAGCAACCTTTTTGTTATGCATTCCATCTCTTCTCATGCTATTTCTTCCTTTATGGATCTCTACGTGTTGCGCATAAATTGCTTTTGATGAGTGGCATAAAAATTAGGAGGGGACCACATCGCCTTTATTATATTCCCCTTCGGCCTTTGACCCAATATATTACCATGATTGAAGTCCATTCCTGTCTTTTCTTTACCTCAAGTTATCACTCGCACATCAACTGCATCATCCTTTTTCTTTTTCTCGCGTGGTTTTGCAATCACCATGTTGTGATGTGCCTTCTTTTCTTCCCATTTATTCAATAAGTCGAGAAAATCCTTTGTAACATGATTGGGTTGTAATAATACCCACATTGATCTGAAAATGAGAAGACTTGTATCTTTTAAAATATTTGCAAGTGTTAATTATGTGTGCTTGGGAAAAATGATCAATTTGCAAACACATAAACTAGAGATTTTTCACACTTAAGATGCACATAATAACCAAAAATAACAACCGTCAAAGTAAACACATAACACAACAAATGATAAAGGAGTTCACCCCTCTCTTGGGCTACATCTCTTGGTCCAGCTTCCAATGGATCTTTTTAATTATTTTCTCAAAGTGTTAAAAAAAATGTTTTACATTGCTCAAAATGCCAATTAGATGGCTCCAATGGCTCTAGAACATCAAAAAACCCCTAGCTGGGCTCTTTCTGCACCTGATTTGGCCAAAAAATTAAGAAGATATCCTCATGGAACATTTTCCCTTCAAGCTTGCTATCTCTGGTTCTCCAATTCCCACCTGTGTGTGACTAACCTGGCTCCCGCAATGTTACTAGGCCAAAAACTTGGCACATTGCATTATTTCAAGAAATGGGGTGAACTTTCGACTAGTTATATACCTAACGCCTTTTTCGGTGGAGGTGTTGGTTGCATGGGGGCAATATGGTCACGTCCTAGCACCTATTTCTGACCCCCATCAGATAGTGGTTTGAAAGTCCCATGCCAACGTTTCTATGGAACGACCATATGGCCAAGTCCCTGCAGCTTCTGGGCTTAACATGATGATCAACCCATTCCTTCATGCCATTGGTTATATACAAAGGTCATATGTCAAGGAATAAGGGTTGGGGCCTAGCCCCAACCCTTTCAACATCCGTTTGAATTTTAATGCAAGATTGAGTAATAATGGGTGACTATATGGTTAAGTAACACTCGTAGGTGGGTTGGTAGCCCAACCTATGATAGAGCTATGCCACTTTCCTCTGGAGGTCAGGGGTTCGACCCCTGCGGACTGGCACAAATTTTTATACACAAGAGAGGTTCTACATGGAAACTCACGACTGGGCCACATGGCACCATACTACTTTCCACCTAAGCACCATGTGTTAGCACCTTAATGGTCCATATACATGCCAAAAGATCTGCCCAATCATCCTGCCAAATTAGCATCGTTTCACAGTGGCCATTCCACGTCACCTTCCACATGTGGGGTCGTACCATGCCACATCATCACTATACAGACTGTACAGTCAACAAAATTTTTCCTGTTTGGAAAAATGGACAGAACATGATATCTCACTCATACAACGTCCGTTTGAACCCGTTCAAGTTGTGTTGGGATCGTGAGGAGGAGGCCTACGCACGTGTCTGTTTTGAAGCAATTCCTATCACTTTGATGTTTGAGAAAATTTTGATCCCCTGGATCACTCCTCCCCATTGGGAAGATTTTGGACTTCCAAAAGACTACTTTCAGTCTATCTGAAGATAAGGGTATAGTTCTCTCACCTTTCCAACCTCAATCCATTTGGCCTTGTTTGGATTTGTTCCTTTAAGACCAACTTAAAGGTATTCCACATTCCCTCGTTTTGAAGTTCTCATCCTCTTGTCAAGGATTTTGTCTTCATGCAGTTTTGAAAGATATTCTGGCGAGAAATCATCTATAGAAGGAATTAGAACATGTTCTACTTGATCATCAATCAAAGGAGGCTCATACAATCTCAAATTCTCAACATTCACAATTGCATACATTTGCACATGAGAAGGAAAATCCAAATGGAAGGCATTGTTACCAATCTTTTCAAGAATCTTGAAAGGTCCATATCTAATTGGTTTCAATTTTTTACCTTCTCCTTTAAGCCTCTCTTTGCTAATGTAAAGCCAAACTTCATCTCCAACTACATTAAACAACTCATCAATTGAAAACAATAGAGCTCTTAGATCTCTTATATATTTCCCCAATGTTACATTACATAGCGCCATGCACTTTCTTTCATACTTTGCATATATGACAAACTCAAACTTGCAACCAGAGACATTACAAAACATAGGCTCAGAGCGAGCTCAAATACATTGACTAACAAAAACAACAATACCCACAAATATCAACCATTAACCCACTGACTAACTCTCTTTCTATTGTCATTGCTCCCTTTTATCTGCTTCTCAGCTATGACACTGTTACTTTCATTTTTTCCCCAATTGCTCCTCTAACTTCCAGTCCCACACGCTTCTGTCATCCACATGCATTCCATGTAGCCTCTTTGGAATTATGACAATCTCAACTACCTTTCCAACTCTTCTTCTTACTCCTCCACGATTCCTTGTGTTAAATATAGTAATCATTGAGAAAGATTTCCCAAAGATTTTTTTCTTGATTTGAGCATGCATGCAATGTCTTCTTAATTTGTGATGCACATCAAAAAACTTGGACCAATGTGCATTGACATAAATTGAACTGACCCACATTAACAAAACTTGATTTGGTGCGCGAGCACCCCCTTTCACCCATAGTGCAAATGATAGACTCACACAATTTCATTTGTGTGCCCGCTATTTACCCAAAACTTTGAGTGCTAACCATTCAAAAATTATAATACATAAAAAAAAATTATATATCATAAACTTAATTTAATTATTTTACAAATAAAAAATTAAAATAAATTTACATTAATATTATTATTTTTATAATTTTAAAATATATATATTAAAACTGCCAATATACATTGCTTTTCATATAAATATTGATTTTATTATAAATTTTAAATATTTAATAAAACTTATAAATTTTGTTATATTATAAATATTAAAACATTTCAATATTTTATACATTTATTATCTTAAAAGCTATTACAAATATTAAAAGGTTTCAATATTTTATATATTTATTATCGGAAAGCTCACTTAACATTATAATTGTGGAAACCTATACTCATTTTATTGAGCATTACATCCAACTCAAACGACTTGGCTTAGAATTTGGACTATGCCTAGCAACTTGAATTCTCAATAAGAATTCCAAAGATAATATTGGAACGAACTTGAACCTTTTTTCAAAGCAATAATGTTGTCCAGGCCATTAATATATAGCTTAAATTGTTATTGATAGTAAGCATCGTTATTTTACTTTGATTACACTGTGAATAAACTCTTTCATTCTTCCCTTCTCATATGCCTTGCAGAAAAGATCGTTCCAGGTTCATCTCGTAATGTTATTTTCATCTAAAAATAAATTATTTGAGAATAAATGATAAATAATTTTTTTTATAAATAAAATAGTTATAAATTAATTTTAATAATTAAATATTAAAGATTATTTTTTTTAGTTTTTTATTATAAAAAGAGTTAATATTTAAAAAAAAAATTAATCCTTTAATAAAATTAAACATTATAATAAATTAAAGTTTTTCTATATATCAAGATAATTATTGTCTAAATTACAACTTTAAATTTAACTTCAATAAAATTATTATTTTTATGAAAATATAGATTTACCATCTTTCAAATATCCCTAATACAAAAGAGTGTAAAATATTAATATTTTGCATTTGCAATCAAATCCATTCAAAATAGTTCTTATCATATAACTAGTTTCCTTTCAAATTATACTACTTTATAGATAATGGTGACATAAAATATTGAAATATCATAAATTTTGTTTTCAATAAAAATCAAATCAAATTTAAACAAATTTAAACATCCTTATTATAATATTATTGTAACACTAAAAACATGATTGTGATTTATTATTTTAACGTGGGGTTGACACATGTCACTCTTAAATAATAACAATAAAATAAAAAATGTATATGTAGACTTTAATCTTTTGCTAAATGAAAAGAATTGTCGTATATATAAACTAAAACTTTGTAAAATGGAAATTAAAATGAATCTATGTCGATTTATGCTGATTTACTGAATGTTAAATCATACATATATATTTGCCAACTTCCCAAATAAATTAATTTATTATTCCACCACCAAAAACATGATTTACACACTCACACTTTGAGATGATTGGCATGATTTCAAACTTAACATATATATTTGCCAATTTGCCATATGTATGTTCTTAAAAACAATTGGGATGATTTGAAGATATATGTTTGAGGATTTCCATGTGAGTTTTTAAAAAAATTGTATTTTTAGTTCTTCAAAAGCTGTGATTTTAGTTTAGAATTGTCTAATTTTTATTTTAAAATATAAATAATATTTTAACATTAAAATATTTAAGATTAAATAATATTTATTAAATAAAAATATATTTAAATTAAAAAAAATTTATAATATAGTTATTTTTTGAATTTTTAGTGTTGTATTTTTAATTATTTTTTTTCTAGAAATTAGTTAGAAATTTGAAAGAATTAATGTAATTGCAGATATTAGTTGTTGAGATTGCATAGTCTAAATAGATTACAGATTTTTGTGTTGAGTCCATCTATATATTCAAGCATTTGTACATTCAAACAATGAAAAATGCAATTTCAGTAACAATTTTATCTCTATATTTCAATTATAATTACCCCAAAAAATCACAAACAAGTGTAAACATTAGATTACTCCTTTCTTGTCTTCTAGGTATAGGAGAGTAGTGACAGAGTGTATTGTTAAGGAATTCCTTGTCCCCTAGATATAGGACAGTGGATGACATAGTGTGTTGTTCAAGCACTCCCTGAAATTAAAGTCACTGGTTCCAAACCTGTGAAGACAAAACATTTAGCCATGTTAAAAATTGGTATGACTCAGACCAAAGTGATTTCCGCTAGCAAACACACTTAAAAAAACAACTCTTTCTTGTAAAATTTAAAATTTACTCTTATAACAAACCCTAAATCCGAAATCCGTAATATTGTAAGAAACCCTAGATTTTTCCTCAATCTCCCTTATCGATCGAGTGTTAAAGACCATAGCTTTTCGTTTTCCCTTCTGTGGGTTGGGCGAAATCAATGATATTTTCAGAAACCCGGCATTTTTCACAGTAATTCCGCCTTTAGGCCCTGGCCAAGCGAGTCAATAAGGAAGTAAACCCAAATGTATACCTAAAGTATAACATATATGGAAGGGTCCATGATGCTTTGCTGGTTCGAAGGACGTCGTTCTTCCAGAAGTCAATTTCTGGCTGACAGACAGGTTATCGGTATTTGGAGTTTCTTCGTCCCGTGTCGCCCTCTCGAATGAAATTTGGCTTTACCTCACAAAACATGAGGCTCGGTGAAAACGGCCACGGCAATCACGAGAAGTCGTGTTTCAGTGTAAAAGACGCGGCAGCGAAAAGACGAACCCAGAACGTGCATGGATATCTTGTGCCTGGTACTCCACGCTCATGGATATCACTTCTGTGGACAAAAGTGCTGTGCAGAAAGTGTAGTTTGTCGCACCCTGGTCCCTTTAGGCCCCACGACCTACTCTTGCTCTCATGGTCTGCAGCCTGCAACTTCACGACTTTTGAGTCATGGAAACGCGTACAGGCAACCTGCCAAAAATCAAAATGCTGTCAGCTTTTTATTGTAACTCATATTTCCGAAAGACTGAAATTTCATGAAGTTGAAAAACTGTAATACAACAAAATAAGTCATCTTGGTGCTGCTCAGTGCTACCTATACAACTCTAAGGCCAGCCACAAATTCCTTAGGGACTTGTACCAACAGCAAATCTATTTACATGTCTGGCTCATTAATATGAGCACCGGAAATTTTATGGCTCTTTGGTTGACACACCTAGTCATAAAAGCTTCACAAACTCACTCTCACCTTTTCAATCTACGCATATAGTTTGTTTTGATCAATATCTTACACACTATTTGAAATATCTCTAAGTTTTTAACACAAGTGTTTTGAATATGGAGGAGTAGGTGGGTTTTTACATTTAGTTATAATAATTGAGGAGTAGGTAGGTTTTTACCGTTAGTTAATGATAATAAACTTAATTTTTGGGGAAATAAATTATGTTATTATTTAACACTCCATATCACAAATACAGCTAAAATGATAAGAAAGAGTTTTGAAATATAAATTTATAAGATACAATGTAAATGATCATTGTTGAGGAAATTGAAAAGAAACACTAGGAAAGGTTAAAATAATATATATATATATATATATATATATTGTTTGTTAGTTTGTTGGTGACATGTTACACATGGGCATCTAAGCTATCATCTGAAAGGCTAAAATAATAAGAAAGAACCTTGAGTTAAAAAATTTATAAAATACAATGTAAGTGACCACTATTGAGGAAATGGAAAAGAAACAGTACTAATAAATAATTAATTAGTTAGCCGTTTAGAGAGAAGAGAAGGCTTATAATTTAAAGAAAATTTTCAAATTAATTTAATTTAAATATTAAAAATTAAAATAATTGTTTTGATAATTTTTATATTAAAAAGAAAAATAAAGCTACAATTTTTTTTTATGGAAACAAGAAATAATAATAGATAAGTAAAATTAAGTTAATAAAAAAAAGGGACAAGTATTAAAGTTAATAAACTAACAACAATCACATTAATAATATTAATGTGTCTAAATATGAATAAGCCATAAGCTTATATTTCTTACATATTATAAGAAAAAACATTATTAATGTGTTAAATATTCAGACACATTAATATTATTAATGTGGTTGTTTCTAGTTACCAGTAGGCCCATAAATATATCTTCAAATAATTAAAATCATATATTTATATGAATAAATAATTATATAAATAAAATTAACACAAAACTTTATTATTAATAATATTTAGATTAATAAAATTATATTAATATTAACATAAATATTATAATATAAAATTATATTATATTAAATTAGATTAATGTTATAGTATAATATCATATTATATGAAAAACTATATTTCATTAACTTACATTAATGTTTATATTAACATATATTAACATAATATATGTTTTAATTTATATGAGCAAAGTTTATACAAAACTTTACTATTAATAAAGTATAATGTTAGATTTGTTATATTATAATTTTAATATATTATAATAATAATAATATTAATGTAACATACCAAATATATAATAATAATAATAATAATAATAATAAAAGAAAAAAGTTATTAATTGTTTAAGGGTCACCACATGCGTACATCTAATCATCATATATTATCTATTTTATCTCATTATATACATTCTTATTCAATATATTTTATTGTCCACTATGGATTAGAGTCATTTATTTCATTTGTGATGGATGTAAGTAGTAATAACTAAATTGTTTCTTTACATTGGCATCATAGATTGGTTCTTTACATTGGTATCACAGCAAGTAATTGAAAGTTAAGAATTACTCAATTGCAAAAAAAAGTAGAAGAAATACCAGGTCATATTGTTGCTTGAAGAAAAAATAAAAAAGAAAAAACATAAGAAAAGAAAAAATGGGTTTTTTTAAGGTGCACTTGAAGAAGTATAAGTGATAAAATATTATAGATTAGGTATTAATTAAGCTATTTTTCATTTAAAAGTGAGAAAAAGTAACTTAAAAGAAAAAGTTTCAAAGAAGAGGAAAAGTGAATATTTTATTTTACCTTTGGAGATTTACCATCCCATAGTTTTGGAAAACCATTGGCCCATAGTATTCCATACCATATATCATATATATGTGTGTTTAAAGTGAAAAAAATATTAAAGGACTAATAATTAAAAAAAAAAAAAGCAAAAAAATGGATTGTTTTAAAAAGTGGGCTTTTGAAATTCATACATTTATTATTTACAAAAAATAAATACAAAGTGAACTATGACATCTACAAAGAAAGCATTTTCGGAAAAATTATGAATGAAACTCTTCCTTGTCCATATTGTAAAAAGATTTTTACTTTAGTAGAAAATCAAGGTGTCAAGAATTGGGAAGTGAAAATAAAAGAATTAGAGAACCAACTAATTCATTATCAACAACACAACATAAATTTACAATTTCAGGTAGCCTTGGAGCAAATGCTAAAAAACCAAGAAGAGAGACAAAAAAAAATCTTGAGGGAAAGTTACTAGAAAAAGACAAAGACATTTCTTACTTCAAAAAAACATAACCAAAAGATATTGGTACAAATAAACGGGGCAAAAGATAAGAAACAAAGAGATTAGAAGTTAGAACAATACATTCATGATCTCATTAAGAAATTAACAGAGAAAAATGAAGAGAATTGGCATTTAAAGAACCATAATCAAAGCTTGGTTGACCAAATCAAGAAGTTAAAAAATGAGAAGAAATTATTAGAAAAAGATGAAGAAACCTCTCGCTTAAGAATACTTAATCAACAATTCCTTGCACAAATTAAAATTTTAAAGAACGAAATAACAAAAAAATTGGAATAAAAAAATAAAGACAACAAGTTAGGAAATAAGGAAGAAATTTTAAGTTTAAGGCAACATAATCAAGACTTTCTTACCCAAATTAGAATGCTAAAGCATGATAATAAGTCTTTACAAGAATAGCTAGATAAAAAAGAAACAATGACTAAATCAATTGAAATAGAGAAGCTTTTACTTCAAAAAATCCAAACCTTAGAGAAAAAAACAAACACTGATCCAATTGAATTACTAGAAACATCAAAAGTTGAAGAAAGATCCAATAAACAATATTGAAAAGAGATTTGGGTGCCTTATCATCATGGCAATCACAACATTGAAAAAAAATGAAGATGAAATCTACAACTTCTATGGAAGCCTAAAATAGGAAA
>JASDQU010244091.1:246568-256598 GCA_032191745.1 Picea mariana | reverse complement strand
CCATCCAACCTTTGCAAGAGACTTTGTGCAATTCTAAAACCGAGAAAAATAGTCTGTGTCGATTTCGGGGATAGACTGTGTTGATCTCTCGAAAGCTGATGCATCCTCCATTTGAGAAAATCGAGCCTGTGCGTGGCGTCTTGTCCGAAGCCATATCTGTGAGACCATCCACCATTGTTGAACCTGTTGGAAAGCCTGTGTATGTTTTCCCTGTTGGTTGTTGTGGCCACGCAGTGCTGGATTGCATGGGTCTTGTTGGCCAGTTGTACAAAACTCTCTCTAGGTGAGAGAGGTGATTAAGGTTGGAAGAACAGGTTGTTGGCCTGTGAGAGATTCTCTTTAGGTGAGAGAGTGCGTTGAGGAAGGAGAGAAATCATGGAAGGAACCCTGTAGCTGCCAAAGAGCTCAGAGACTTCCGGTCCGGTCTGTTGCTGAAACCCAAGGCAAGGGAAGTTAGCAGTCGAAGGACTATCTAGGTGACAGTGAAGGTGTATACTCCTGGGGTGGAAAATGCATGTGGGGAAAGAGAGTCTCTGGGTAGTGAGTATGAGTGGTTCCTGGGAGAGAATTCCTTCCTTGTGACTATGTATTTTCCTTGTAACCTCATCCTAGCCTAGGATTCCTTGCCTTGGGATGGAGCTTAGTCCCATCTCGGGGGTGACCCACTGCTGACCTAATGAGCAATGTGGTCTAAGGCTGGGAGGTTCGTGGAAGGCCTGCACTTGGTTGGTGGAACTACTATTGTTTCCAAGATAAGTACCAGATGATGTTTTAATTTATGTTTTCTGCATGTCTTTGTATTTATAATTATCATGTATTTTGCTGTGCATATGAATTAATGCTAATGCCATGTTTAAAAATTATGATAGCAGTAATTTTTAGACTTACTCTGAGCTCTAAATGTGTTTCATTGATTAAATGCATGTTTTTTTATAACCTGAGAGTGAGTGTTATATTTCTGCGAAGTATGGTAACAAATAGGTTGCTACATTTTTCTTCACTTTATTGGATCCACCTATGAGAATTCTGTGTCAAGTTACCAGGTTGGAGTTGTTCTTTGCTTGCTTGGGTCAGGTTACTTTCATCATTGGGTGGGAGGGAGATGAAGGGATGTTTGACAACAAATTCATTTTTAGGTGGACTCGGTGGATTGGGGTATCGTCTTGATTTTTTTTTAGAGGGAACATGCTTGAAACCTTTTGCGTCATGAGTAGGGGGAGGGGGATTGTCTGCAACAGAGCTGGGATTTAGAGGGAAGTCACGAAAGAGATGATTGTGGGCATGGTAGTGACGACATTGTAAGGGAATATGTTCATAGTCGGGTGTTTGGATCCAGTCAATGTCATGATAGACTATTGTTATGGATTCGAGGAGGGATTTGGTAAGATCCATGTATACACAAATTCATGCATACGAGGTGTAACATCCCATTTTGGTGGCCTATGAAGATTTGACGAAGGAACCTATGGTGTTGCAAATTCCTCCCAAGATTTCCTAATCCCATAATTCATGGGGCAGTGAGTAAAGTCTTATCCAAGCTAGTGCCACTGTGAAATCTTCTTTTTTCAGTGATGAAACGTTTGGTCCAGGGTCTGAAGTGGAGTCCGACAGAGTTAGAAGTGCAGGCCACCTTAGAATAATTTATCATGGTCCTCCATGTTGGAGAATATGGCCATAAATAATCCTTTGGATCCTAATTTGAGGTCTATTTGTCCTTTCGGCTTCAAGGTTGTTTTGATCCACCAGTTGAGGGCCTTTTACGTAGGCTAGTTTCCCATAAAATTGCCTATGAAAGCATGGTCCTGCATATGTTGAGTAAAGGGTGATATGCGGTCAATTTTGACCTCATACAAAGGGTTTATGGAAGCCTTAGGTAGGAATACAGAGATAATGAACAGAGAGGAAGCTTGGGTCTAAGGAGGGGGTTGTGAGTCATTCGAGTTGGAAGGGGTGGCTTGCGAGTCCATGTTAGGGGGAGGGAGACCATCCAAGGGTTGGGAGGAATATGGAAGAGAAGAGGGATCAAGGAGATGAGAATTGCACTGACCTGCGAGGATCTAGCTGTAGGAGGGAGCCGAGCTTCCCCCTCCAGCCAAAGTCATGGAGGATAAGGGAGGTGAGAGTATTAGGGTTTCCAATAAAAAAGGTTGCACAATGCTAAATCCCATTTTGAATTTACTATATCTTTAATGTTGTTATAAGTTAAAACATATATTGTATTTATATAAGTTAATACAAACATTAATATATTATATTAATAGTAGTAGTAATAATAATAATAATAATAATACAATATTATCTTTCCACATTAATGACTGTCATACAACTTTTAAAATTATAATATATATACTTTTATGAAAATTAAATTATAATAACAAATATAAAAAATGAGTAATATATTATAAATTTAATATATAATAATAATAATAATAATAATAATAATAATAATAATAATAATAATAATAATAATAATAATAATATCTTTCAACATTAATGAATATGTCATATTTTGACATTCATCAAATGTCATGTCACATTGGGATGTTCAATAAAGGTTTTTCACATTGTGACGTTCATGAAATGTGATTTCACATTATTACATTTATTAAAGGTTTTGTAATATTGCAATGTTGATAAAGGGTTTTGTTGGGTTGTGACATCGTTCAATGGTTATGTCAAACTATAAAATTCATTTTACATTACTTTATAATATGGATATACTTGATTGTGATCTTTCTGAATAGTTATGTGACATTCATGCATTCAACTTGGTTGACTTTTGTCCACTTCCTACATTCATGAATAGTTATGTGGAATTGTGGTGTTGATCAAATGTGATGTCATATTTTGAAATTCATAAATGATTTTGTGACATTGAAACACACATCAAGGGTTATACTAGATTGTGGCATCCCTTTATGGTTATTCCAGATTGTAACATTCACCTTGTTGTGTTAACAACTATGTCACATTACGGCGTTAATTAAATTTCATGTCAAATTGTGATGTTCATTAAGGGTTTTGTCACATTCTGACGTCAAATAAATGTGATTTCATATTTCTACATTCATAAAGGATTTTGTCCCAATGCCACATTTATCGAGGGTTATGTTTGATTGTGACATTCCTCAATGGTTAATGGCTATGTTTGATTGTGATCTTCCTCAATGGTTTTGTGACATTGAGGCATTCATCTTGGTTTACAAGTGTTGGATTCCTACATTCGTGAATGGTTATGTCACATTGTGGTGATGATCAAATGTGATGTCACATTGTCACATTCATAAAGGATTTTGTCACATTTCCACATTCATAGATGGTGATGGTTGATTCTTTATGGGCATGGTTGGCCATTGTTCATTATGGTTTTCAATGGTGCTTTACTATGGTTGGTTGGGGTTAATGTCTTAACAATATTATTAAGAGTTATTCAACATTGCAGAGTTTTTCAAAGGTGATGTTGCATTGTGACAATCATCAAGGGTTTTGTGACATTGCAAAATTACTCTTGGGTTATGTTGGATTACAACATCTGGACATGTTTTTTTTTTGTAAATAAAAAAGTGTTATTTCCTCATAAAATAGTTGTGGTTGTACATATCAAACATGTTATAGAGCCTTCCACCTGTTCCTCCAAACTAGTGGAAGCCGAAACAAATGGCACCCTTCTGTTCTAGTTGGAAGAAAAGAAAAATATGCCAACTGTTCTACCAAATATTGGGAAACTGGAATAGGTGGAAGAATATTATTAAGAAAGAGTTGTATGAACATGAAACAAGAAGTCTGAACAGATCATGGCCAAAAAATATGGACATAGTACAAAACAAGAAAACTGAACAAGAGTACAAAAATTCCCTTTGTTTTTGCAGAGGAGGTCAAGAGAGCCTAAGATATTTAATCACTAAAAGAGATATTAAAACCTTCTATCATGAGTGCCACCATAAGGAGTGAATATGTAAGGTTGCGTGCAGGTTAGGAAACATTGTTTAATTTGATTGCACGAGAGTGCATCAAACAGGATGTCAAGTCTACTACTGAGAAGAGTGTGCATGTGGAGTCGATCCATCATATCCCTCCACATCTAAAAAATGATCTCCATATGTTCTGGCACCAGGAAGCAAGGTGAGTGAAAATATTGGGCCATGGATGAGGTGGGCGGTAGAGGATAAACCAAGAAGCCAACTAAAAGAATTTATTCTTGGATTATATAAGTCGCCCCCTCCATGGCATCTACTATAGCAGTTGTAAGGATACTAGTGTTGGGTCGGTCTGGGGGGTTAGAAACTCTGTAGAGGAGGGAATTCGACAACACCTTAATTGGTTCCTATGGAATTTACTCCTCTACATAGGCCACTGGAGGTGAATTTGGCTCCTTATTCCTTTGAATCAATGCGGTCGAGGAATCCTGGGAAATATTATAGAGGCATCTCTACCTGGCTGCATAGTTATACCAAAAAGGACCCCTCTTGGGATTTCCATGCTATCGGGGCATGGCTATTAAGGAAAACCAAACTAAACTTAGTGGAAGAGTGCACAGAGTTGGGAGATTGAAAGGAGCAAAGTTCAAATGTGAAAACTGAGCCAAGTGGAACAAACCATAACAAAATCAGATGAAATGGAGGAGCGCTAGGGGAGTTGAGGTGACCTTGCACATGCCTCCCATACCCATCATCATCCATTCACCATGGCACATTGAGAGGTCCATTAAACCTGTGTGAGGGAATTTTCCAGCCTGCCTTGGAGCGTGATGAATGTTGTCCTCCATCCAAGAACTGAAGGTGGGGGTGGAAACAAGCCTCATAAATGGCTTAGGTTGTTGCTATCTACATGGAATCCCATATGAACATGGTTATGTCACATTGCATAAGAGATTTGGAATATAATTAATATTTATATATTATAGCCTTGATCTTTCTTGTAGTATGTTTAGTTTGTATATTCATGACTTTTTTTGTATTAATGGTTTTGTCGCATTGAGACATTAATGAAATGTGATGTCACACTGTGACACTCATCGATAATTATGTTATATTGTGGTATTACTTTACATTTTATTCAAATAACATTAATAAATATGTCACATTGTGACACTCATTAAATCTCATGTGATATTTCAATGTTCATACAAGATTTTGTTGCAATGTCATGTAACATTTTCAAGGAAAAATTATGTCAAATTTCTACATTCTTAAATGGTTATGTTGCATTGTGACATACATCTTCATTGAATTATGCCAAATTTCATTGTCTCTGCTTCATTTTTTCAATGCCTTATTGGAATATGGGTGTCAAATTAATGGTCATCAATAGTCAACCATTGATAAACATCACACTAAGTTAGCTATGGTTGACCATGTCGATTATGGTTAGTAATGGTTGACTATGGTTAACCATGTTGATTGTGCTTAACCTTGGTTTACCATTGTAATGTAACATTGCGATGCTTACCTTCGTTGAATAATGTTGAATCGATACATTCCTCAATGGTTAAGTCACATTTTGATGTACATCTTCATTATCTTATGTCGAATTTCATCATTCCTAAATGTTTATGTCACATTGCGACATAAACCTAAATGAAGATCACAATGTGAAATAACCATTTAGGAATGATGTAATTTGACATAAAAAAATGAATATGTATGTCACAATACGACATTATGACATAAAGTATTTTATCCCATTATGACATTTATGAAGGATTATGTTGGATTGTGACATTCCTTAATGGTTGATGGCTATGTTTGATTGTGATCTTACTTAATGGTTATGTGACATTGATACATTCATCTTGGTTGAATTATGCTTCCTACATTCATGAATGGTTATGTCACATTGTGGTGTCGATCAAATGTGATGTCACATTGTCACATTCATAAATTTATTTTTCACATTTTGGCATTCATTGAGGGTAATTACACATTGAATTTGGTTGATTTTGGTTGGACATGGTTGGGAATTGTTTATTATGGTTTACTATGGTGTTTGATTATGGTTGGACATGGTTGGTTTAATAATATTATTAATATTTATATCATATTAAAATTTTTATGAAAGGTGATGTAGTATTGCGACATTCATAAAGGGTTTTGTGACATTCCAACATTTTTCTTGGTTTATGTTGGACTATGACATCTGAACATGGTTATGTCACATTATGTAAGAGATTTAAAATATATATACACATTGCAACATAAAACATCACACTGAGTTATCTATGGTTGACCATGTTCATTATGGTTAATAATGGTTGACTATGGTTGACCATGTTGATTACAATTAACCATGGTTTACTATTGTAATGTCACATTGCAATGTTTACCTTCATTGAATAATGTTGAATTACTACATTCTTCCATGGTTGTTTCATTTTTCCATGTACATCTTCATTGTCTTATGTCAAATTACATCATTCCTAAATGTTTATGTCACACAACCCTAAATGAACATCAGAATGTGATGTAACCATTTAGGAACTATGCAATTTGACATAATGCAATGGATATGTACGTTACAATGTGACATTACAATATAAATGATTTTCTTCCATTACGACATTTATCAGGGGTAATCTTGGATTGTGACATTCCTTAATGGTTGATGGCTATGTTTGATTGTGATATTCCTCACTGGTTATGTGACATTGAGACAACCATCTCAGTTGACGTGTGTTCGCTTCCTACATTCATGAATGGTTATGTCACATTTTGGTGTTGATTAAATGTGATGTCACATTGTTACATCCATTAAATATTTTGTCACATTTTGAAATTCATTGAGGGTAATGGCACATTGAATTTGGTTGATTTTGTTTTGGCATGGTTGAACGTTGTTTATTATGGTTTTCTATGGTCTTTGATTGTGGTTGTCTAGGTTTGGTTTAATAATATTAGTAATAGTTATGTCATATTGCATATTTGATCAAAGGTGATGTTGTATTGCAACATTGATGAAAGGTTTTGTGACATTACAACACTTTTCTTGGTTTATGTTGGACTACGACATTTGAAAATGGTTATGTCACATTATGTCAAATGTCCGAGTCCAACATAAACCAAAAAAAGTGTTGGAATGTCACAAAACCTTTCATCAATGTTGCAATACAACACCACCTTTGATAAAATATGAAATATGACATAACTATTATTAATATATATATATATGTGTGTGTGTGTGTGTGTGTGTGTGTGTGTGTGTGTGTGTGTGTGTGTGTGGTGATCTTGGAAATCTTCTCTTAATGATTTTTGAGCAAAGAAACAAAATTTTAAAGAATCGCAAGTAATCACTTACCCTCTTAAGGTCCGATAAACCAACTCGTTCTTAGTGGACGTTAATCATCATCATCATCATCATCATCATATATATATATATATCACATTGCAACATAAAACATCACTCTAAGTTACTTATGGTTGACCATGTTTATTATGGTTAGTAATGGTTGACTATGGTTGACTATGTTGATTGTGTTTAACCATGTTTTACTATTGTAATGTCACATTTCAATGTTTACATTCATTGAATAACGTTGAATTTCTACATTCCTGGATGGTTGTCACATTTTTATGTACATCTTCATTTTCTTATGTCAAATTGAATCATTCCTAAATGGTTATGTCACATTGCGAAATAACCCTAAATAAACATCACAATGTAATGTAACCATTTAGCAATGATGTAATTTGACATAATAAAATGCAGTTGTATGTCACAATGTGACATTATGAAATAAGGATATCAACCCATTACAAAATTTGTTAAGGGTCATGTTGGATTGTGGCATTCCTTAATGGTTGAGAAATATGGTTGATTCTGATCTTCCTCAATGGTTATGTGACATTGAGACATTCATATTGATTGACATTTTTCCATTTCCTACATTCATGAATGGTTATGTCACATTGTCACATTCGTAAAGGATTTTGTCACATTTTGGCATTCATTGAGGGTAATGGGGCATTGAATTTCGTTGATTTTGGTTGGTTGTGTCACATTTTTATGTAAATATTCACCTTCTTATGGTGAATTTCATCATTCCCAAATGTTTATGTCACATTAGGACATAACCATAAATGAGCATCACAACGTGACATAACCATTTAGAAACGATATAATTCGGCATAATACAATGAAGATGTACGTCGCATTGTGACATTACCACATAAATGATTTTTTCACATTACAACATTTATCAAGGGTTATGTTGGATTGTGACATTCCTCAACATTCATCTAGGGTAATGATGCATTGAATTTGTTTGATTTTAGTCGTCATGGTTGTGTCACATTTTTATGTACATCTTTCTTGTCTTATGACAAATTTCATTATTCCTAAATATTTATATCATATTGTGATATAACCCTAAATGAACACCACAATGTGAGATAACCATTTAGGAATGATATAATTCAGCATAATACAATGAAGATGTATGTCGCATTGAGACATTATAATGTAAAGGATTTTTTCCCATTACGAAATTTATCAAGGATTAAGTTGGATTGTGACATTCCTTAATGGCTAATGACTATGTTTGACTGTGATCTTGCTCAATGGTTATGTGACATTGAGAAATTCATCTTGGTTGACATGTGTCCACATCCTACATTCATGAATGGTTTCGTTGCATTGTGGAACTAATGAAATGTGATGTCACATTGTCCCATTCATAAATGATTTTGTCATATTTCAACATTCATTGAGGGTAATGGCACATTGAATTTTGTTGATTTTTGTTAGGTATGGTTGGGAATTGTTTATTATGGTTTTATATGGTGTTTTATTGTGGTTGGCCATGGTTGGTTTAATAATATTATTAATATTTATGTCATGCTGTAGATTTTATCAAATGCGATGTTCTATTATGACATTAGTAAAGGTTTTTGTGGCATTCCAACAATTTTCTTGGTTTATGTTGGATTGTGACATTTAAGCATGGTTATGTCACATTAGATAAGAGATTTAGAATGTGACTAACATATCTATGTGAGTATGTGTGTGTCACATTGTGACATAACCCTATATGAACATCACAATGTGACATAACCATTTAGGAATGATGTAATTGGACATAATAAAATGAATATGTACATCACAATGTGACACTACAATGTAAAAGATGTTGTCCCATTGTTTATTATGGTTGGGAATGTTTATTTGACATAATTTATTCTGAAAATGTTATGTCACATTGCAATGTTCGTTTAGAGTTATGTCACCTTGTGACATTACTTTAGGGTTATGTTTGAGTGTAATGTTTATGAATTGTGTCCCTCATATTGGAATATGGATGCCAAATTAAAGGTCACCCATAGTCAACCATAGTTGACTATATTTAGGGTTATATCACCTTGTGAAATCCTTTCAATTTAAATTTTTTTAATTTATAGTAATTTCCTAAAATACAATTAAAGTTTTTAACAAAAGAATTCACTCAAGGGTGAGTGCAAGATAATGAAGGTCTCTCATGACGCGTTAGTGGCAATGTAAACCTAGAAAAACGTCATTTTGTTAACTCGGAGGGATTATTCAAGGTAATTTTACAATGAATTTGAATATGGTGTAAGAATATGAAACGTAGGAAATTGAATTAGATTTATAAATATACAACTTTTATTCATAGACATTGTGAATAACTAGGTCAAATTTTATTTTTTCTAAAAGTTGTATCTTATTTTTCCAACAAAATATAAAGTATATGTTTTCGTTCGTGCATGTGTTGAGTGTCTTAACAATGAAATTTCCTTCCAAAAACTTGTATAATTGTAGAGAACCTGTTTTTCTTGTTTCATGTATTTTTTGGAAATTTTTAATATTAATTTAATATATTTTAACAATTATCAAAGTCAACATATTCATGAAATTACCATGTCTTTTTTTCGTGCAAGCTAAAAGGGTCTTAAAATGATCATTTTCTTTTTTTATTTTATTTTTTTATTTTTTTCAGATCGTAGGTATCGGTCTCATCTTGTGCCACATATAACTCATTTGAGTAATGGTTAATCTGAGAAAAAATTATAGAAGAAATAAG
>JASDQU010244091.1:206485-224279 GCA_032191745.1 Picea mariana | reverse complement strand
TAATTAAAAAAAAATGAAAAATGGCGTCGATCGGCGTATATCAACCACTTTTTACTTAATGTGGTTGTTACTAGTCTGATAAGAAACTCAGAAGAAGACCCTTAAGAAATTCAAAATGGAATGGACATGTGATATCGAATTGAAGTGGACATATATGGTTAGAATATATTTTTCAAAAGAATATATTTATTTGTGAAAAAAAAAAGAAGAAGAAAAGGATGGAGCCGCATTCTGGAGAAGCAAAGGCATTATTTTAAAAGTGGAGTTATTTGAAGAGAAGATAAATTTTATTTTATTTTCCAATGAAGGTTGTAGTGGAACAGATTTGAAGTCGTGGTGAGAGACGCCAGGCCTGCATTGCAGAAGGCCATAGAATCTATCATAAGTATATGTTGCCAATCCGCCAGTGGGGGTAGTGGCATGAAAGGGAACTTGATGTGAAACAAAACTTTGAGTAAAGGGTCAAGCTTGCACGGAATATGCGTAGAACAGAGTCTTGAACGAATGACTGGAAATGAATGATACATCAAAGAAGTTGAGGTAATACTTTCATGTGACTTTTTATATTTAAAAGTGATTACTTTATATATCAAAGGAAAATGACAACACTTTCAAGAAAGTCAAATCTTGGAAAGAGTATTAAGTCTCATCAAATCTCAATTTTATTAGAATGACGTGAGAGAGCTTGGGAATTAATATTGAAGTGAGCCAATTCCATTGGATTAAATTTGAAGTTAACTTTTATGAGGGGATATTTGAAATAACACATTTTGAACATTTTGGTGATGATGTTTCATGGAGATTATTGTATTGTGAATAGTGAGTTACATGTTATGATAAAGAAAGCAAAAGGAAAATTCAACTTAAGGAGTTATAAGAAGTGGATTAAAATTCGATTTTCTTAAAGTCTTTTTTAATTCAAGTGGGATCATATTCATTTTGTAAAGGAGTTATAAGGTTTTGATGTGTCCTTAAAGAGTTATAAAGTTTTTGTATGGAAGAATTTTCTCCATTGATTGTATTTACAGTTATAAGGGTTTGTTATTTATTTGAAGACTTTTTGTAAAGGTGTTATAAGGAGTTTTTGGAAGTTATAAGGAGTCCTCTTTGACCCACCCGAAATTGAATAAGGGGGTCTATCTTAGGATTTTTGTGTGCATTGTCATTGGTTATCTTGTAGTTTTTGGAAGCATTCAACGAACGATTTCTCTTCGCATGCACAATAGGATACATAATTGAAGTTTGTGGTATCAACATACAAGCATCTCTCTTCCATATTCTGCATAATGGCAAGAATTGAAGGCCTATTTACAATATTGCACACATTAATTAACTCAACTACAAAATCTACAATTGCAATAAATAAATGCACTCTTAGTACAATGATTACTTGTTTACAAGTAACACACAAGAAGATTGATATGTTCAAACATCAAAACAAGTTGTTGTCTGATGAGTTAATTTTGCTTCGACACCAACAATGTGATTACAACAACCAAAATAGCATCAAGGATGAAAATAATGAAGACATTCAGTTGACTTGTGATGATAGTCATAAACATGAAGATCAGTTGGATGAAGTCCCTAGGTTAGAAAAAGTTGCAGATAAATGTATTGTTCGACCATGGGAAGAATTACAATTTAAACGAAATCGATATGGACTAGGATATGTATAGGATGCTGACAACCTTTTTCATTTTCCTAATTATAGTGAACCTGTTTGCTTTGTGAGTAGAGGTTTTTTGAATGATGATAAGACGACAGAGCTTGCGGATATTGGTAAGGAACAGATACAGGATATAGCTGATGATGATGTTGCTAATCGATCAGATAAAGAATCCATACAGTGCAAACACTGCCACCAGTTTGGCCATGATAATTCAAACTGTTTTGATCTTCACCCATGCAAATTTTGTGGGAAGAAAAATCATCCCTTAGTAAGGTGTCAAAAGCGCAAGAGGAAACAACTTCATTTTGAATGGTTAGGGAATTGGTGTTGGTGTTTGGAAGCCAATTTATTGGAGTAGTCTTATCGTCGAATTTATACACAAGTACAGTTGTACTTGAATGGAGATATTTCTACAGTTGATGGACATGCATGTTTTTCAAGATTTGATGATTTAGGGTATGATCGGGGCCCAGATGATGTAGTCTTTTGAGTTGAAGATCGAGTCTTCAGACTCCGCCGGAAGACAATTTGATGTGTTGTATCTCTTCTTGGCCATACTTGCGAATGACGGTCAAGGGAATTGGAACCACTTGTCCTTGACAAGGGGAAAATCTAGTTGATCCAGATTCCAAGTTTGATTTTAAGTCAGGTTCCAAGTTTGATTTAGATCCTGTGAATAGATGATCAAGTATGCAACCTAGTTCTTGGTATGCAATCTTGTTCTTGAACATATTGTTGTCGATATGGTTTGTGGTCATCTTAAAACCACCAATTGAGTAGAAGACATGAATTTCTGCTTGTTACATTTTCATATTTTTGAGCCTTGAACTCTTGTTAGTTTATGGTCAACTTAAAACCATGTCATTTAGTAGAAGACATCAACTTTTGCTAGACATTCTGTTTGTGGTCATCTCGAAACCACTAGATTGGTTTGTGGTCATCCTAAAACCAATAGATGAGTTTTTGGTCAACCTTAAACCGCTAATTTAGTATAAGACATCAACTTCTTCTATTTTCTTTTAAGAGTTCAGAGAGCATCTTCAGCCAGCCTTCTGAATATTCGCTTGACAAATGTGATTGTCAAGTAGTGGAAGGGTTTTCAGGAAAGAATGAACTTATGATTAAGGTGGGATGTTAAAACACTAATAATAAGTTAGTTGGATAGTTAAGTTAACATAACTGTTATTCAATTACATGACAGTTATGGTCTTTTGTATTATATATGTACATCTATGTACATGATCATTTATAGAAGCATTGATGAATAGAGTATGCCTTTTCTGCCTTTGTTTATTTATCTCTGTTCTTCATAATTTCTTGATTGCTTCTATTATTTCCATTATATTTATGCTCTTTTCTTCATTATGAATCTAACACGAATTGTATTCCATCCAAAAGGAAGAGCTATTTTATCAGAGTGTTTGGCTAGTCATGTGTTGTTCTTCCTCAATTCATAAAAAACACAATGTCATTTTAGCCTCTTCCTCATATAAATGGCATTTAGAAATAAATAAATTGTGATCATGGAAAGACTTGGTAAATTACAGATTGTCATAGATTAAATGGAATTTACAAATAAATAAATTGTGATCATGGACAAACTTTGTAGATTATAGATTGTCATAGATTGAGAATTCATGATGCATGGGCTTCAATTAAGATTTTGAATCCAGGTCTGTAGGTTAATACAAGCGTGATCATCATTTTGAATCCAAATATGTTTGTTAATACAAGTGTGATCATCTTAATGTTTACCATCTTGAATTTCTTATAGAGTTTATAGTTATCTAGACTATAGAGTATTAGATTTGGAGTGCAGTTAACATATTAGATCCGCTATTCATAATTCTAACTAATGTAAATAAGACAAAATTTTAATGCTAACTAATAGCATACTCATGAAAAAAATGATAGCCAAAGAAGAAACCCCGACCTTTGAAAATGAGACCTTGACGCTCCTGTCTCTGTGTTTGTCTAGGGACAAGTGCAACAAAATTATGCCTACCCCACCGAGCAAGAACATAAACCTCGACGAGATCCCTTCGATGATGTATTTCTCGTTCACTCTTCAGGAGAGAAATACCATGGGTTTTATGTTCGATGAAACCAGAGACCACCAAGAAATAGGTGGCCAAGACGAGGGAGAAAATAGTCATGGGAGATGGAAGGGAAAATGATGGCACCTTCAGGTGCATGCAGGGGAATCTGAGAGCGTTGTAAGGGAGCTTCAAGACGAGAAGCAATGAGTCCATTGAATATGACGATGATGAAATGTAGTGACACGTTTGTCATGACATGCAGACTCGAGGACATCACACTTTCCTCGCATCTGGACACCACCCTCCCTTCTTCTGCATCAGATGCAAACGTCAGGTAATTTTTTTTAAGTTAAACCATGTAATAACCCTTCGAAAATTGTGCAACCAAATAATAGAAATAGCTCAAAACTTAATGTCCCTACTATGACAAGGACATAACAAGCCATCTTGGTGCTACTATTTATACAACTCTAATGCCAACAACAAATTCCTTAAGGACTTGTGCCAACAACAAATCTATTTACATGCTTGGCTCATTAATATGAGCAATGTAAGGTGTTTGAGACCGAGTGATAAAAGATTCACAAACTCACTTTCACCTTTGCAATATATTTTGAATATTTCGGAGTGTGTAGCTTTTCACAAAGCTTAAATTTTTTGAAAACAAATTATGTTACTATTGAACATTCTATTAATAAATAAAATTAGAATAATAGGAAAAAGCCTTGAGTTATAGATTTATAGGATACAATATAAGTGATAACTATTTGAGGAAATAGAAAATAAACATTATGAATAATTAATTAATTAGTGATTGAAAAAGAAGAGACAAGAGAAAGCTTAAAATTAATTTAATTTTAATATTAAAAAAATGAAAATAAGGGTTTTGATAATTTTTATATTAAAAAAGAAAATTAAAGGGATAATTTTTTTTTAATGAAAACAAGAAATAATAATAAATAAGTAAAATTAAGTTAATAAAAAAAATGGATATAAGTGTTGAAGTTAATGAATAAAAATGTAATAGAGGTAAAAAGAGAATTATTTTTTCACCCTTTTAATTTTAATGGGCTTATTGATTCCTTTAATTAATGTTTTACCTAATTCTTATTCATGGGTCACTTTCATTTCCACTTTTTTAAATAGATACCTTGGCACTCTTTTCCTACATATGAACTTTTTGTTGTCGTTGATGATGGCTGGAGTGTCCACTCCAAACATTGGACATTTCAAAACTAGGTACAAAATGTTTATCAAAAATATTCTCAACATAAAATTATATATTTGTAGAAACTAAGAAATATTGAAAAATTCAAGAAGATCAAAATTATGAATGGATGGGTTTACTAGTCAATGCATCATGGGATTCCAATGTATAATGAGCTTTGATATCCCCTAGCCTAGGGATAATTAAGTAGATTATGTCTCGAGGCCCACAGTTCCTAGACATGGAGTACCGAGAGCCATATTGACTTGAGCCTGGCCCTGGAGGGCCCATCTTTCTTCTTTAGCGCCTCCACCTTGTCAGCAATAAAAACATCCATCCCATCGGCCTGGTCCTTGAACAACAATGGACCTTGCTCCATGAGTTAATGAGTCTGGGTATCATGGTATGCATCACTTAGATTCTCAAAACATTTGAATATGTGCATTTAATTCTTTTTACTTATAACATGTGCTTAGACCTTATTCCTTTCCACTTGTACACACTTGGGGGGAATGACATGATGCCTTAGTAAGTTGGTTCCCATGGGGTTTGAGTTTCCACTGGGTGGCTTCATGAAAGTTCATCATCTATTCCCACCATACTTACCACTTTTCATCTTTTTCCCTCTCATTCATTCCATACACTGGTTCGGGCATTGGGTTTGCCAAAATAGAAAAGGGTTGTACCTTACCTTGTGGGAAGAAAGAAATAAAGGCCCAGAGGGTAAAAGTGGCTGAAAAAATATAAAAGATAAAAGAAAAAAATCTTCAGATGCTTCGCCCAGGGATACCCGAGAAAGAAGTAAAAATATTCTCAACAAGAAACATATGGACCCATAAAATAATAAAATCAAGACCTAGTTGGAGGATAGGGGGTCTCATTATGAGCCAACCTATTAGGTCCATGGACATGTAGTAGTATGACACTACCATTCAATTGGTTACCACACCATGGTAGTGTCTTTTGGTGGCATAGCCAAGAGAAAGGGGGTCTCATCATGAGCCAACCTTCTCATATCCGTGAAATGCTTGTGGGTAACATTGTCACCACTGGTCACAACATAGGACAGTGTCCCCTAACTAGTCTCTTGAAAGAAAAATGAATAAGATAAAAATATAAAAGGCATTGAATGGGCTTGGAAACATCTGCATCCATGACAAGGTGCAACTCACCTTCTTCAGAGGCACCTACAAGTAAGCCATACATTCCCTTGTCATCACTTCACCCATTACTCAGAAATACCTTACCACCTCATCCACTTACATGGCCTGGATTTGTCTTCATCTAGAAACATACCACATCCATTGATAATTATCCCAATAGGACATCCTAATGTCCCCTCCAAACATGGCTTGTAGAATAGCATAACATCTTTGGGCACTTATCTAGGAAAAGGGGGTTTTATGCACATGTTTAAATAGATTAATTATTAGATGTGATTGGCATTGCTATGATCCCTATGACTTATGAGCCCATGGAGGGCGTAGTTGTTGTTGTTGCAGGCCCACACCCGACGGATAGGTACACATGGGGAGATGATTAGTTCTGACCTCCATAGGGATAAAATCCCACCAAATGGATGCTGAGACCCTAGCTAGGGGCAAAGAGAGATCAGAGTTTTTCACTAAAGAGAGAGGAGGACAATCCACTGGAGACAGCCTGGCAGGTTTAGAACCAAGGGGTTGTTTCCCTTCTCACTATGATGTAGGCCTTGAAAGGCCCATGAAATCACCTCTGTGAACCTTGACGTCATCCAAAGTTTTGGACACTTTGGAGGCAGTTGTATGCCAAGTGGAACCTGTGGTTTGATCTAGAGGACTTGGGAGGCCTAACATCTTGCTCCTAGAGGCAAGCGTTGCACTAAAAAGGCCTAACGTCACCCTAAAGGGGCATGATGTCACCTTTTCTGCTTGATTTAAGGTTTTAATTTGTCATTTAATGTAAAAACTAGATGTTAGATGTAACTCGTTGTTGGGCACATGGGTAGACCTAGGGTTAAATGCTTCAACACCGCACCAACAAAACCCCAAATATAGGCCCTTTTGGCAACACCTGCGAAGCAGATGAAGTCTCATTGGGGTAGAGGCAGGGGTGGTTGCAGGACTCAAGTGTCTACAACCTAGCTGGGACAGAGATATGTGATTACAATACTTGCAGAGAACTTAGAAGTTAAAATTAACATTAGTATTTAACCTTTATTCACATCACAGGGAAAACCCTAATTACATAGCAGCACAGTATTCAATAACGTCTAACACATCTAAGCACTTACGCATAGAAATAGATCATATCTAGTATTAATTCATGTCACTAAGAACTAAGATAATATATCATATGCATATAACATACATAAAGGTCACAACACTAAGCATAAATCACATCAATCACACAAAGAAACCATAACACAGGATATACGTGGTTCACCCTCAGCATGGGACTACATCCACCAACTCTTCGTCTTCTTTATTATCTTCTATCAATCTCCTTACATGCACAAAGCATCAAAACCCACTCTTCATAGGATAGGAGATCTGCACGCACCTCGTTAGATCCTTCTTCCCTGAGTAGATATAGGCATAGATCCTTACACATTCTGCGCAAAAAGTACTACAATTGACTTGCACTTAGCTCTACAAGTCTCAACATACACTATGCACAAATCCTCTTACAATTACTAGCACTTAACATTGTCCCCCTACTTACATCTCCTATATATCTATTTATACATTACAAAAGGGCCTAAACATGGGTAAGACCCATGGGTCGACATCCCATACCCGTCACATAAACCCTAAACCCAAAAATCCCACAAAAGGGGGCGAGATCTTGTGATCTCCGCTTCGCTTGGGCGCTTCATGTTTGACCAGCCTATCGAAGTCCCAAAATTGGTCAAGCCTGACCAACGTTTCCACAAAACCTAGTCAGGGGCTAACAGGCCCCCAACACTCACCTGTGACTCATCCTGAGTCACTCTGATTCGGGTAGCACTGCCTCAAAGGCCTCGATCTTGGCTCAAACTGTCTCAACCTACTATTTCACCAGAGCTTCTTGATCGATGAACTCTTGAAAAAATTTCTCGATCATAAGTCGTTCCAAACGTTGTTCCACCGAAGTGACTACTCGTTCTAGTTGTGTACCTTGTCCCTCAATTTCCTCAAAAAGTGTTCAGGATTTGTCCTGCACTGTTTGGAGCTTGTGGGTCACTTCCATGACCTTACTCTAGATGAAATGGACTTGTTGTTGAACCATGCACTGTTCTTGGGACCTTTTCATCCTCTCGACCACTGACAGTGGCTTCAACTGTGCTTGCACTATCGCTCCTTGTTGCTTTGCCTCCTATAGATGTGATTCCAATGTTCTTAGTTCTGGGTCTTCTGTAAGGAGATCGTAGGTCTGCGCACTTCGACTATTGAGTTGTTTGCATTATAAGGCCAATGCCTTGATTCTCTCAACTGTGCTCCTGGCAATTTCTTCTCTCTGATCTCACACTTCCTGTGAAGTGCTTGGCCCTACTTGTAATTCCAATTCTACTACTCTTTGTTGAAGCTATTGAATGGCTTCAAAGAGCTTCTCCACTTGGATTTCCATTGTCTCTTCTTATATCTGTGCAAGGCTCGACACAGAGAGAAGTTCTCTAGTGACTACTTCCTTAATTCCCATCTATTCTGTGAACATTTTTTCTTTTTCTTTCTTGAGTTGTTCTTTGTACTCTGCAAAATTCGCCTAGAGGTTGTATTTTTCTTGTTGCGCAACCCAACGTTTCTCTATGGATTCCTCCTTTGCTTTCTTCAAGGCCTCTATGGCCTTCTCTTTTTCCTCCTAGACATGAAAAAGGTGAGCTTCTGTCACATCTTCTATTCTACGTAGCTGGGCAGGCTCATCTTCTACTTCTATACCTTCTAATGATGATGATGCCACTGTAGACATTGCACGGCTCGAGTAGAGGGCTTGATGTACCACTTTGAGATCTTCTTCGATCCTATCATCGATGGTTTCTTGCTTTGCTTCGTTGCACTGTAGAATATCCTTTGAAGTGTCTGCTACAATGGTGATGATGGGGTCGATGTCATCCACCGTGAGCAAAGTCTGCAACTTGGGCTTACTAGATTTTGACTTCTTCCGCGATGAAGGTTTTGTTGGGGAGACCTTTATTTTCTTGGATGTCTCAACCTCATCAAGGGGATTATTAGGCAGTTTCACTTCACCTTGTTCATTTTTGTATTCTTTCCCTTCATCTTGTTCCTGGTCTACTTCGTCATCGCCTCCTCCTCCTGGTGACTCTGGTGTAGTTTCCTTGGATGCATTGTTCATTTCCTGTACTTCTTCCTTCTTCTTCCTTATGTTGCTATTGGGTCCATCATATTCTTCTCAAGTGACTACTTGACTTTCGATGAGGTTAGGATCAGAAAGTTCTTCTTGGTCGATTGGTATTAGGAATTCTGTAGGCCATTCCTTAGTTATTTCTTCCATATCTTCCTCTATGAGCTTCTTGTAGGACTGGAGCTCTTTCTTATGTTTGTCTCCTCGAACAGTGATATAAATGAAGTGCCTATCTACGCAAAACTTCGGAAGTGGCCTGAACCTGTGGAGAGTATTCGATGTCATGCAAGGGAAGGATTTGATGGCCCTCTTTATCTGTAAATAGTATGTGTGGAACACCGTGTTCGATTGCCATTGTTTTTCCATGTCGCTCAAATACTAGAGAGTAGTGAACTTAGTGGCTAGTGGTTCAGAAGGCTCAATTTCAAGGAAGGTTTCTCCTTCCGACATCTCCCAAGCAATGAAGGAAATGAGTATCAACAACCAACTTAAATGGAACTCGTAACCCTAATTCTGATCTTTGCGACAATCTTGTTCTAACTCGTTTATGAGGTAGCTCGCCTAGTTCATTTGCAGCCCTTCAATACATTTTCCTATGAGGTCGACGACAAAGCCCATGACCTGCGTTGGCCTATTCTTCCCGAGGATATTACTAGCGATCAACTGGAAAGCTAGGTGCACTGCGCCATTCTGGATGGAGGCGACCTTACAGTCGCCCTTCCCTTTCTCCACATTTCCATAGGCGTCTTTGATTCGTTGCGCAAGGGAGCGATCTGCAATCTTCCCTGGGTAAAAATCTTGTGGGTCTGGTCCTTGCATGCTTAACCCAGTGATCCAGTGGATCAGTGTTGGATCGACTGTAATGCGTCTATCCAACCATAGGTAACCTCTATGGTAGCAAGACAGGAGGATTTTAATGCACGCGTTAACCTCCTGATGTCTGCCAAAGTGTGGTATCTTTATCACATTAATAATGGTGGACGTTGCGATGTCCATGGTCCATGGCCAAGGGATTATATTTTACTTCTTCCTCATTGTTTTGGACAAGTACTTGTGTGGGGAAAGCATCCCATAATTCTTGCGATCTCCCAAGTTAAAATCATTGATCTTCAGCATCAGAATCTGTCCCAGTTGTGATCCAAATGCACATATCCCCTTCAGGAGGTACATAGTGATCAATTTATAGTTGAAGTCCCTCAGGACACTGTCACGAATAACCACGCCAGCCAGAGGTGGGATATAGTTGGGCAGGATAGATGGGATGAGCTTCGCGTTTGCCAAGTCATCGTGATGCTTGGCTGATTTCTCTGTTGCAATTAGTGAGGGCCCAAATCGACATGCAGTTGATGGGGATGCTTGCACTCCTCTTGTCGATGAAGCTTGTTCACCTGCATAAATGACCTTCTCAACCATGAGGTCTATTAGAATTTTTTCGATGAATTCCTCTACTGCACTAAAGTCACCTAACATACATTCTTGAGATCAGATATCTTGTGTCGGTGAACAAACACTCAATGTAACAGATGGGTGGTGAGGTCTTAATAATCACAACGTGGTAATAGTCAACTCTCTGTGGGTTCGAATAATCACTATTTGAAAAAGTGTTCCTAGTAAGACACTCGACGGGTTAAATAGCTAACATTGCAATAGAATCCTCCAATGGGTAGGAATGATGTAATCAATGTGATTCCATTCGTTATGACATGGTCCCAACGGTCCAATTGCGATGACTATGGAAATGACTGTGTTTCTATCCATTCTGGAGCGTCATTCTAACGGTTGGGACACCTTCAACGATCATATTTCTCCACCATGGTGAAGTGCCAATCTGCATTGTTCTGATATTTCAGCGACGTTCAAGTTTTGCAATCATTCTTTCTGTGGAGTCCTCTCTGGGGCTTCCTACAATTTTTCTAACTTAGCTTTCTTCTTGCTGAGCTTCCTGGCCTTCTTTCCTGTGACCTAAGTTACTGGGTTCCTCTTTCCATTCTTATTCTCATTTGTACTTAACATAGTAACTTTGTGTTGCTGATGGTATTTCACAGGGTTCGAGGGTAATACTTCTTCTCTTTATGGAGTAGGTGCTCTACTCTCCTATATGGATAGATGTTTCAAGCCTGACTGCGTTCTTTCAACTTCGACAGCCCAGTCTCTGGCCCTTAGTAGCTTTGACTTGTCCTCCTATTCTTGTATTAGTCTCACTATTTTACTAGTCATGAAATTCCTTAATTCTTTCTTTTTATGTTCTAGAGCTTCCTCTTCTTCTTTCCTTCATATCTGGTCTTTCTCAATCTAGGTTCTTCCTAACAAAAGTGCAAAAGGGGTGTTGTTACTGTTCTCATCAAACTTAATAACTTCAAATTCTTCTTTCATCTCTGTTCCATGAGTAGTCATAGGTATATGAGTAAGTCTTCCACATAGGGTTATCATCTTTCCTTTAAACAATCCTATTCCTCCCATTGAAGGAACCATAGCAGGCTTTCCCAAAATTTCCCAAGTTCTTTCTGTCATAATATTCACTTGTGTTTCCTCATCCAGAACACAATCTATGTCGAAGTCTTCTATTCTTGTTTCTATGCACTCTTTCTCTTTTAAGATCTCTGGTAAATGGATATCTCTGTAATCATTCAATGTTTCTTGCATTTGTAATAGTATAGTCTATGATTCTTTCAGGAGGTCTAGCATATTCTTAGTTTCTTGTCTTGCACTCATATTCTAAACTTTAGAAATCATTCTAGGGCAATCCAAAGCCTCATTATCCATAGCTCTATAACAAAGAAAACTAGGACCTCTACCAGGGGATTCCATAGCAATATGTCGTGGTATTCTACAACTATAAGAAATAGTTAATCCTCTTTTTTTTTTAAAAGATGCCCAACCTTCCCTCTACTGTGCACTTGAATCACAATGATGAACCTGGAAAAAATTCTTTCTAGGATCCTGCATTCACTTGTTAGTCCAACAATTCTTTCTATGCATAGGAATAACATATCTTCCACTATTTCTATCAGATCTATTCATATCAAATCTTCTTTCTTCTAGTTGTGCCCTAGTTTTCAGAAAAAATTTGTCAAACATACCTAGATCCATTCTTTTGAAACAAAAATTTCCACTTATCTTACCTTTATCAGAGCACAAAGCTTTAAGATCTTACCTCTTTTATTTAGATTAGACTTCTCTTCTTAGCACAGAGCTTCACAAGTCAAGTAGAGTATTGCGCACTACAACAACAGATCTATGCACAAAGATTTTTCTTTCCTTCAGTTCCCAGCAATCAGATTTTCAGGTCTAGGCAACATAACCATTTGTTGGGCACATGGACATACCCAGGGTTCAACGCTTCAACAACACACCAAAAAAACCCCAACTACTGACCCTTTTGGAAACACCTGCGAAGCAGATGAAGTCTCACCCGAGGTAGAGGCAAGGGTGGTTGCAGGACTCAAGTGTCTACAACCTAGCTGGGACACAGATCTGTTACTACAATACTTACAGAGAACTTAGCAGTTAACATTCACATTAGTATTTAACCTTTATTCACATCACAGGGAAAACACTAATTACAGAGCAACACAGTATTCAACAAGGTCTAACACATCCAAGAACTTAGTGCATAGAAATAGATCAGATATAATATTCATTCATATCACTAAGCACTAAGCTAATATATCAGATGTATCTAGCATACATAAATATCACAACACTAAGCATAAATCACATTAATCACACAAAGAAACCATAACATAAGATATACATGATTCACCCCCAGCATGGGACTACGTCCACCAACTCTTCGTCTTCTTTATTATCTTCTGTCAATCTCCTTATATTCACAGAGCATCGAAACCCACTTTGCATACGAAAGGAGATTTGCGCGCACCTCGCCAGATCCTCCTTCCCCAAGTAGATCTAGGCACAAAGCCTTACAAAGTCGGTGCAAAAAGTACTACAGATGACTTTCACTTAGCTCTGCATGTCTCAACATACACTGTGCACAAAGCCTCTTAGAATCACTGGCACTTAGCATCATCCCCCTACTTACATTGCCTAGATATCTATTTATACATTACAAAAGGGCCTAAACATGAGTAAGACCCATGAGCCAACATCCCATACCTGTTACATAAACCCTAAACCCAAAAAACCCACAAAAGGGGGCAAGATCCCGCGATCTCCACTTTTCCTGGGTGCTTCATCTTCGACTAGCCTGTTGAAGTCCCAAAATTGGTCAAATCTGACCAGCGTTTCCACAAAACCTGGTCAAGGGACAACACTCGACATGTCATCCTTTTTAACATAATTTTGGTAATTGTGATTTTATAAATAAGGGATTTTCCCTTGCATTTTTTCATCATCTTTCACTCACACAAGTATGAGGTCTGAAATTTGGTGCACACTTCTTGAAGGAGGCTTGTTTTGGACTATTTTGGCATTTTTATTGGTGGAAGTGTTTAACTAGATTATTTACTAGATGATTCTTGGTGGATGTAAGTAAAATTTCTGCAATTCTTCTTCATTGAATGGGTATAGTTATATTTATCTTCCATTTATACTAATATTATGAAATTTCTAGCTAAAAATCCTAGGAGGCTAACCACATGTTATTGTCCTTGCCTTAATAGCTTTCACCTACTAGACTATGCTAGAAAACTGATTTTCTTGAAGATTTTTCTAAGGGCCTTGCCATAGCAACACCCTAGCACATTTTTCTTCATCTAATCCGTCATCTACTTCATCTTTGATCTAAAGAAGGATCAAAACTACTAGGGCATAGGGTTACCTAATTCCTAGTATCCATTTTCCCCCTAGGGTTTGGTGATTGAAGCCTTGGGATACCAACACTTCAATTATTTCCCCTCTTATCCTTATCTATCTCATTATCATTTGTTTCTTCAAGATTTTCCACTGCCTAAAAAGACTCCATTTACCCTAAAAAGGAATTGATATAAGCCTTGCTATTGAGTGATTGACAAAACCACTATCAAAACCTATACCTTAATCTCTCTACTAACTAATCCTAACCTTAGAATAGTCTAATATACTAACTTAGTTGACATTGTTACAAAAATAATCTATAACCATCTATTGCATCACTAAACACACCTAAAAGCAATTGAAAAAGTTGATCAATACACTCCCTTGCTTCTGACAAATGCTATTATTTTGGTGTTAATGAGTAGTCATTCTTGGTCATCTTGAAGCCATTTTAAGGCATTTATTGTGAAGCTACTGTCTTGTAAACATTGCTGCTATAAATTTCTATTTGCTTCACCATATATCAACTATTTCTTTTATTGATAAAGTCCATGGTTTTATGAAGTACTAACAACAAGTTGTACTTGCAAAAGACATCTTTTCTTGTTGCTTTTTTCTGGGCAGGTACATATTAATTATTTATTACTTCATTGGTTAAAACCATGGGACTTTCTGATGAGTGTGACCTGTGAGAGGGGAAATTTTCATAGACATATTCACCTTTTCCTTCTCAAACCCCTAGGTCACCAGGGATGTCTCCACTGGGCCATCAACCCTAAAAATAAAGAGCCATCCTATTGAGGTGATAATGATAGGATAACCTCTTGTTATGCCAATTTGCCTTCCATTAATCTTTCCTTTGGAATAAGTACAAATTGCATGATAACATTTTGGCATCGTTGTTGGGGAAAACTAAGTCAATTCACCTCGAAGACGACTCTTTTGGTAATCATTTTCTAAAAAAAATCCTTTACTTTGAAAAGCTTACCTGGCGACTCCACTGAGGGTGATGCCCTCATCCCTTTCATAGCTTCAAGAAAACTATCTGGCGACTTCACAAATGATGACCTGTAGCAGATGTTAATGCAGACTTTCCTCTTCTCCTGTAGCTCCTATTACCCCTATAGACCCTCCCAAATGGTTTCACAAAGAAAGTTTTGGCTCTTTAGACTTGACTAACACCCAAGGAGGATTGCATTATCTCCTTAAAGAGGATGATTCCCGGATACCTAAATTCTCAGGAGAAGTAGGATCTTATGGCAACTCACATTGGAATAAGTTTTATGAGGGATATGAATTTCACCAATCAAGAGAAAAACACCATGACACATTCATGAGGCTTTTTACAAGCTTACTCATCAGGAGTACCATAAGCTAGATTAATGGTCCGCCAAATGGAAGCATCAAAACCCCTGAAGATATTGAATGCGCTTTCATGGCCAGATGGTGTAAAAAAGAAAGTATGGCCTCCTTTTAGTCTCAATACCTCGAAGTTTGCAAACAAACCAACAAATATGTTATGGAATTCAATGATAGTTTCAACACTCTCATTAGAAAACTTCAGCCCAATTTTCTCTCAAAGAGTGTTATTTTCCAACACTACCTTAACTCCTTTGAAGGAAATTTACAATTTACCCTCAAGGATCGATTACCTACAACCCTAGAAGAAGCTCAAGATGCTGCCTACCAGATTGAAGAGAATCTTAAGTTCAATAGTGCCATCCATCAGGTCAATTTTTTGAACAATGATGACATCTAGGAGCTAAATAAGGAAAGCATGGTAGGACTGGAGCATGACCTCAAAGAGATTCTAGAGGTAGAAAACAACACTTTCCATAGGAAATGGACCACAGGTTTCTAAAACATGAAAGATTCCTTAAATTTTTCAAAACAACATGAACGCTCTAAGGATCTAAGTACCTATGGAGGAATCATTGAGTTGGAAAGGTCACTATCAAAGCTCCAAAAGCCTCTTTCTGTGAGACCTCCTCAAACAATAAAATATCATACTCCAAGAGAAAAAAAAATTCTGAACACTTTGGACCTACAAAATGTTGCAAGACAAGAAGATGATCCTAAGCCCTGGTCATGCAAGGACTCCTATTTTGAACGTTATCACCCAAAGGCTACTCATGAGAAACCTAATTTTGTAGATTCCATATTCACCTTGTTCACTCCAAGTCAAATCTAAGAAAATAAAGACATGAGGAAGCGTAGGATTGAATACTTCGGCCCAACAAATTAGAACTCAAGGGTAAATCTTGAAGATCCCCAAGTGTATACTGGAAATCTACTCCAACATTTCCCAGAACCTAGCAATAATAGGACCAAATTGAGCACTAATATGGCCTATATCTTAAAAAAGGTTAAAAGGATTAGAGAGATGTTGGAAATCCCTTCTTTGACAAAGAAAATACCATATGACCAACTATACGATGAGTTTATAAATTACCTTGATCACAGCTAACAAGTCTTCAACAAGCGATTGACTTAAATGTGGCCCACAAATACATTGAAAAATTTATATTAAAAATATTAATTTGTTTACAAATTTTAACAAATAAAAAATATTCATAAAATTATTAATATATGTGAGAGCAGGGCCAAACAAGAGCCGTTGCAGAGGAAACACCTTCAACAACAGACGATAAGCGAGTTTTGAGGTGGGTGGAGAGGAACCTAAATGGCCTCACCCACAATGTCCCTATGGAAGAGAATGAGGACCTACCATCGTCGATGCAACCACATGTAGTGGGAGTGTCTGGAGCATGGGTCCAACTTTTCTAGAATCTAGCCAACGTCGTAGTGTGATACAACTGGGCCAATATGATCCGGATTATTTTCGGCATGAAATGAGAGTGGAGATATAATAAAGAAATGCACAGAGATATTGTAGATATTAAATAATATAATAGAAATGTATCAAAGATGCAACCATAAACACAGATATACAATAATACACGATTTCTATTAATCAAAGAAATGTACAGAGACTGTAAAAATACAGAGTGAAAGACTCGCTAGAATGGTGGCAGCTTATCTCTGAGAAGAGATGTGACGGCTACTCGCATTCGCAAGAAGATGGTTAAAATGAGGCTCTGAAGGCCCTTTTACAATAAACAGGAATGCCAAAATTCCTATACATACAAAAACTTAACCCTAGGAGATGAAGCGCCAAAAGTCATGTGGGCCTCGTTTGGGTAAGTTGGTGCATCAACTTCCCGAGGTCGTAACTTTTGCATATGATCTCCGTTTTAGGTGTGTGATAGCTCGTTGGAAAGGTATCATCGAGGATATTCATTTTGGGGGCTCAATCATGCATTTGGATATCACTGATAACCTATATCTCGAAAAACCTTCATTTAGGCCCTCAAAATGGCCCCGGAAGTTAAAACCTGCTAAAAATAGTAAATTGTCAAAATTGCCAGAAAGCTATTTTGAGCTAGTTGGAAAAGGTGGGTGGCCACCGATATCCACTTGGATCAATCCTCCCTCCTTAGGAATAAATGGTATCCATTGTGTTGAGTTCTTGGGGGAGAAGGAAAAGAATTTGTTGAATCTGCATCTTGGTGAGCTGCTTGTCTTATTGGAGACGTCGCACTGCTCAGTTTATGGAAGTCTATCATGAACCCGTTGAGGTTGAGGTTGTTCAAAAAGTCAGGCTACATGAAAGGATGTTCTACAGAAGGAATCTTTTCATTTTGTTGCAGCCTTGTCAACCTGCTTCTGTAGGATAGAAGGTGCTTGGGGTGAGGTTGTAGTGGTTGCAGTGTCCTTCTGTTCTCCTTTTGAATAGATTATGAA
>JASDQU010244091.1:193989-205663 GCA_032191745.1 Picea mariana | reverse complement strand
CCTGTTTCTGAACAGTGCACTGTTCCTGGGACCTTTTCATCCTCATGACCACTGACAGCGGCTTCAACTGTGCTTTCACTATCACTCCTTGTTGCTTTGCCTCCTAGAGTTGTGATTCCAACGTTCTTAGTTTTGGGTCTTCTGTAAGGATATCGTAGGTCTGTGCACTTCGACTGTTGAGTTGTTTGCATTCTAAGGCCAATGCCTTGATTCTCTCAACTGCGCTCCTGGCAGTTTCTTCTCTCTGATCTCACACTTCTTGTGAAGTGCTTGGCCCTGCTTGTAATTCCAATTCTGCTACTCTTTGTTGAAGTTGTTGAATGGATTCAACGAGCTTCTCCACTTGGATTTCCATTCTCCTTCTTATATCTATGAGAGGCCCGGCACAGAGAGAATTTCTCTAGTGATTGCCTCCTTAATTCCTATCTATTCTACGAACATTTGTTCTTTTTTTTTCTTGAGTTGTTCTTTGTACTCTACAAAATTCGCCTGGAGGTCATATTTTTCTTGTTGCACAACCCAACATTTCTCTATGGATTCCTCCTTTGCTTTCTTCAAGGCCTCTGTGGCTTTCTCTTTTTCCTCCTAGACACGACAAAGGTGAGCTTCTGTCGCATCTTCTATTCTGCGTAGCTGGGCAGGCTCATCTTCTACTTCTATACCTTCTAATGACGATGATGCCACTATAGACACTACACGGCTCGAGTAGAGGGCTTGATGTACCCCTTTGAGATCTGTTTCGATCCTATCATCGATGGTTTCTTTCTTTTCTTCGTTGCACTATAGAATATCCTCTGAAGTGTCTGCTACAACGACGATTATGGGGTTGATGTTATCCACCATGAGCAAAGTCTGCAACTTGAGCTTACTAGATTTTGACTTCTTCCGTGATGAAGGTTTTGTTGGGGAGACCTTTCTTTTCTTGGTTGTCTCAACCTCATCAAGGGGATTCTTAGGCGGTTTCACTTCGCCTTGTTCATGTTTGTATTCTTTCCCTTCATCTTGTTCCTGGTCTACTTTGTCATTGCCTCCTCCTCCTGGTGACTTTGGTGTAGTTTCCTTGGATGCATTGTTCATTTCCTGTACTTATTCCTTCTTCTTCCTTATGCTGCTGCTAGTTCCATCATATTCTTTTCAAGTGACTACATGACTTTCGATGAGGTTAGGATCAGACAGTTCTTCTTGTTCGACTGGTATTAGGAATTCTGCAGGCCATTCCTTAGTTATTTATTCCATATCTTCCTCTGTGAGCTTGTTGTAGGACTAGAGCTCTTCCTTATATTTGTCTCCTCACACAGTGATATAAATGAAGTGCCTATTTGTGAAAAACTTCGCAAGTGGCCCGAACCTGTGGAGAGTATTCAGCGTCATGCAAGGGAAGGATTCGATGGCCCTCTTTATCTGTAAATAGTATGTGTGGAACACCGTGTTCGACTGCCATTGTTTTTCCATGTCGCTCAAATACTAGAGTGTAGTGAACTTAGCGGCTAGTGGTTCAGAAGGCTCAATTTCAAGGAAGGTTTCTTCTTCCGACATATCCCAAGCAATGAAGGAAATGAGTATCAACAACCAACTGAAATGGAACTCGTAGCCCTGATCCTGATCTTCGCAACAATCTTGTTCTAATTCGTTTATGAGGTAGCTCGCCCAATTCATTTGCAGCCCTTCAATACATTTTCCTATGAAGTCGATGACAAACCCCATGACCTACGTTGGCCTATTCTTCCTAAGGAGCTTACCAGCGATCAACTAGAAAGCTAGGTGCACTGCGCCATTCTGGATGGGGGAGACCTTGTAGCCCCCCTTCCCTTTCTCCACATTTCCATAGGCATATGTGATTCGTTGCACCAGGGAGTGTTCTGCAACCTTCTCTGAGTAAAAATCCTATGGGTCTGGTCCTTTCATGCTTAACCCAGTGATCCAGTGGATCAGCGTTGGATCTACTGTAATGCATCTATCCAACCATAGGTAACCTCCATGGTAGCAAGACATGAGGAGTTTAATGCATGCGTTAACCTCCTAATGTCTGCCAAAGTGTGGTATTTTTATCACATTAATAATGGTGGACCTTGCGATGTCCATGGTCCACGGCCAGGGGATTATATTCGACTTCTTCCTCATTGTTTTGGTCAAGTACTTGTGTGGGGAAAGCATCCCATAATTCTTGCGATCTCCCAAGTTAAAATAATTGATCTTCAGTGTCAAAATCTGTCCCAGCTGTGATCCAACTGCACATATCCCCTTCGGGAGGTACATAGTGATCAATTTATAGTCAAAGTCCCTCAAGACATTGTCACGAATAACCGCGCCAGCCAGAGGTGGGATATATTTGGGCAGGATAGATGGGATGAGATTTGCATTCGTCAAGTCATCGTGATTCTTGGCTCATTTCTCTATTGTAGTTCATGAGGGCCCAGATCGACGTGCAGTTGATGGGGATTCTTGCACTCCTCTTGTCGATGAAGCTTGTGCACCTGCATTAATGACCTTCTCAACCATAAGGTCTATTAGAATTTCTTCGATGAATTTATCTACTGCGCTAAAGTCACCTGACATACACTCTTGAGATCAGATATCTCATGTCGATGAACAAACACTGAATGTAACAGATGGGTGGTGAAGTCTTAATAATCACAACACGGTAATAGTCAACTCTCAGTGGGTTCGAATAATCACTATTTGCAAAAGTGTTCCCGGTAAGACACTCAACGGGTTAAATAGCTAACATTGTAACAGAATCCTCCAATGGGTAGGAATGACTTAATCAATGCGATTCCATTTGTTATGGCGTGGTCCCAACGGTCCAATTGCGATGACTATGGCAATAACTATGTTTCTAGCCTTTCTGGAGCATTGTTCTAATGGTCAAGACACCTCCAACGGTCATATTTCTCCATCGTGGCGAAGTTCCAATCTGCGTTGTTCTGATATTTCAGCGACGTTCAAGTTTTGCAATCCTTCTTTCTGTGGAGTCCTCTCTAGGGCTTCCTACAATTTTTCTAACTTAGCTTTCTTCTTGTTGAGCTTCCTGGCCTTCATTCCTATGACCTAAGTTACTAGGTTCCTCTTTCCATTCTTATTCTCATTTGTACTTAACATAGTAACTTTGTGTTGCTGATGGTATTTCACAGGGTTCGAGGGTAATACTTCTTCTCTTTATGGAGTAGGTGATGTACTCTCCTATATGGACAGATGTTTCAATTCTACCTGCGTTCTTTCAACTTTGACAGCCCAGTCTCTGGCCCTTAGTAGCTTCAACTTTTCCTCCTATTCTTGTATTAGTCTCGTTATTTTATTAGTCATGAAATCCCTTAATTCTTTCTTTTTATGTTCTATAGCTTCCTCTTCTTCTTTCCTTCGTATCTGGTCTTTCTCAATCTAGGTTCTTCCTAACAAAAGTGAAAAAGGGGCGTTGTTCCTGTTCTCATCAAACTTAATGACTTCAAATTCTTCTTTCGTCACTGTTCCATGAGCAGTCATAGGTATATGAGTAAGTCTTCCACATAGGGTTATCATCTTTCCTTTAAACAATCCTATTCCTCCCATTGAAGGAACCATAGTAGGCTTTCTCAAAATTTCCCAAGTTCTTTCTGTCATAATATTCACATGTGTTTCCTCATCCAGAACACTGTCTATGTCAAAGTATCCTATTCTTGTTTCTATGCACTCTTTCTCTTTTAAGATCTCTGGTAAACGGATATCTCTGTAATCATTCAATGTTTCTTGCATCTGTAATAGTATAGTTTATGATTCTTTTGGGAGGTATAGCATATTCTTAGTTTCTTGTCTTGTGCTCATCTTCTCAACTTTAGAAATCATTCTATGGAAATCCAAAACCTCATGATCCATAGCTCTACAACAAAGAAAACTAGGACCTCTACCAGGGGATTCCATAGCGATCTGTCCCAGTCTTCTACAACAATAAGAAATAGTTAATCCTCTCTTTCTTTTAAACGATGCCCAACCTTCCCTATACTGTGCATTCAGATCACAATGATGAACCTGCAAAAAATTCTTTCTAGGATCCTACATTCACTTGTTAGTCCAACAATTCTTTCTATGCATAGGAATAACATATCTTCCACTATTTCTATTAGATCTATTCATATCAAATATTCTTTCTTCTAGTTGTGCCCTAGTTTTCAGAAAAAATCTGTCAAACATACCTAGATCCATTCTTTCGAAACAAAAATTTCCACTTATCTTACCTTTATCAGAGCATAAAGCTTTAAGATCTTACCTCTTTTCTTTAGATTAGACTTATCTTCTTATCAAAGAACTTCACAATTCAAGTAGAGTATTGCGCACTACAACAATAGATCTATGCACAGATCTTTTTCTTTCCTTCAGTTCCTAGCAATCACAGTTTCAGGTCGCAACATAACCATTTGTTTGGCACATGGACAGACCTAGGGTTCAACGCTTCAACAACGCACCAAAAAAACCCCAACTACCGACCTTTTTGGCAACACCTGCGAAGTAGATGAAGTCTCACCCAAGGTAGAGGCAGGGGTGGTTGCAGGACTCAAGTGTCTACAACCTAGCTGGGACACAGATCTGTTATTACAATACCTACAGAGCACTTAGCAGTTAACATTCACATTAATATTTAACCTTTATTCACATCGTAAGGAAAACCCTAATTACAGAGCAACACATTATTCAACAAGGTCTAACACATCCAAGAACTTAGCGCATAGAAATAGATTAGATATAACATTCATTCATATCACTAAGCACTAAGATAATATATCAGGTGCATCTAGCATACATAAATATCACAACACTAAGCATAAATCACATTAATCACACAAAGAAACCATAACATAGGATATATGTGGTTCACCCCCAGCGTGGGACTACGTCCACCAACTCTTCGTCTTCTTTATTATCTTTTGTCAATCTCCTTATATGCACCGAGCATACAAACCCACTCCACGTAGGACAGGATATCTGTGCGCACCTCACCAGATCCTCCTTCCCTGAGTAGATCTAGGCACAAAGCCTTACACAGTCTATGCACAAAGTACTACAGATGACTTGCACTTAGCTCTGCAAGTCTCAACATACATTATGCACAAAGGCTCTTAGAATCACTAGCACTTAGCATCATCCCCCTACTTACATCACCTATATATCTATTTATACATTACAAAAGGGCCTAAACATGGGTAAGACCCATGAGCCAACATCCCATACCCTTTACATAAACCCTAAACCCAAAAAACCCGCAAAAGAGGGCGAGATACCGCGATCTCTGCTTTCCTGGGTGCTTCATCTTCGACTAGCCTGTTGAAGTCCCAAAATTGGTCAAATCTGACCAGCATTTCCACAAAACCTGGTCAAGGGACAACACTCGCCAAGTCATCCTTTTTAACATAATTCTGGTAATTGTGATTGTATAAATAAGGGATTTTCCCTCGCATTTTTTCATCATCTTTCACTCACACAAGTATGAGGTCTGAAATTTGGTGCACACTTCTTGAAGGAGGCTTGTTTTGGACTATTTTGGCATTTTTATTGGTGGAAGTGTTCAACTAGAGTATTTACTAGATGATTCTTGGTGGATGTAAGTAAAATTTCTGCAATTCTTCTTCATTGAATGGGTATAGTTATATTTTTCTTGCATTTATACTAATATTATGAAATTGCTAGCTAAAAATCCTAGGAGGCTAACCAAATGTTATTGTCCTTGCCTTAATAGCTTTCACCTACTAGATTATGCTACAAAATTGATTTTCTTGAATATTTTTCTAAGGGCCTTGCCATAGCAACACCCTAGCACATTTTTCTTTATCTAATCCATCATCTACTTCATCTTTGATCTAAAGAAGGATCAAAACTACTAGGGCCTAGGGTTACCTAATTCCTAGTATCCATTTCCCCCCTAGGGTTTGGTGATTGAAGCCTTGGGCTACCAACACTTCAATTATTGCCCCTCTTGTCTTTATCTGTCTCATTATCATTTGTTTCTTCAAGATTTTCGTTGCCTAAAATGACTCCATTTACCCTAAAAAAGAATTGATATAAGCCTTTCTATTGAGTGATTGACAAAAACCACTATCAAAACCTATACCTTAATCGCTCTACTAACTAGTCCTAACCTTAGAATAGTCTAATATACTAACTTAGTTGACATTGTTATAAAAATAAGCTACAACCATCTATTACATCACTAAACGCACCTAAAAGCAATTGAAAAAGTTGATCAATATACTCCCTTGCTTCTGACAAATGCTAGTATTTTGGTGTTAATGAGTAATCATTCTTGGTCATTTTGAAGCCGTTTTAAGGCATTTATTGTGAAGCTATTGTCTTGTAAACATTGCTGCTATAAATTTCTATTTGCTTCACCATATATCAACTATTTCTTTTATTGATAAAGTCCATGGTTTTATGAAGTACTAACAACAAGTTGTACTTTCAAAAGACATCTTTTCTTGTTGCTTTTTTCTGGGCAGGTACATCCAGGGATGATTTTAAGGATGGAAATTTATTTTAAAATGAAGAAACCTTGGTGAATCTTACTAATCCTTCATATGTCAACAATAAATGTTTGTCGATATGTTTGTAAAAATATTCAAATTTCTAATTATTTTATATAGCTTTTATAAAATTTTGGCCATTTTTAAGGTAAACTAATTTTATCCTATAGAATTTGGGCGAATCATTTTTAAAATAGCGAATCTCATTTTTGGAAAACCCATGGAAAATTAGCCCATGAGAAAAATTTATCCCCTAAAATCATCCCTGGGTACATCTTAATTATTTATTGCTTCATTGGTTAAAACCCTGGGACTTTCTGATGAGTGTGACCTGTGAGAGGTGACATTTTCATTGACATATTCACCTTTTCCTTCTCAAACCCCCTGGTCACCAAGGACGCCTCCACTGGGCCATCAACCCTAAAAATAAAGAGCCATCCTATTGAGGTGATAGTGATAGGACAACCTCTGGTTATGCCAATTTGCCTTCCATTAATCTTTCCTTTGGAATAATTACAAATTGCATGATAACATTTTGGCGTCGTTTTTGGGGAAGACCAAGTCAATTCACCTCGAAGATGACTCTTTTGGTAAGCATTTTCTAAAAAAAAGCCTTTACTTTGAAGCGACTCCACTGAGGGTGATCCCCTCATCCCTTTCATAGTTTCAAGAAAACTATCTGACAACTTTAGAAATGACGACCTGTAGCGGATGTCAATGCACACTTTCCTCTTCTCCCGTAGCTCCTATTACCCCTATAAACCCTCCCAAATGGTTTCACAAAGAAATTTTTGGCTCTTTAGACTTGACTAACACCCAAGGAGGATTGCATTATCTCCCTAAAGAGGATGATTCCCGAATACCTAAATTCTCAGGAGAAGTAGGATCTTATGGAAACTCACATTGGAATAAGTTTTATAAGCTATATGAATTTCACTAATCAAGAGAAAAACACCGACACATTCATGAGGCTTTTTGCAAGCTCACTCATCGGGAGTACCATAAGCTAGATTAATGGTCCCCCAAATGGAAGCATCAAAACAATTGAAGATATTGAATGCGCTTTCATGGCCAGATGGTGTAAAAAAGAAAGTATGGCCTCCTTTTAGTCTCAATACCTTGAAGTTTGCAAAAAAACCAACAAATATGTTATGGAATTCAATGATAGTTTCAACACTCTCATTAGAAAACTTCAGCCCAATTTTCTCTCAAAGAGTGTTATTTTCCAACACTACCTTAACTCCTTTAAAGGAAATTTACAATTTACCCTCAAGGATCGATTACCTACAACCCTAGAAGAAGCTCAAGATGTTGTCTACCAGATTGAAGAGAATCTTAAGTTCAATAGTACCATTCATCAGGTCAATTTTTTTAACAATGATGACATCTGGGAGCTAAATTAGGAAAGCATGGTAGGACTGGAGCATGACCTCACATAGATTCTAGAGGTAGAAAACAACACTTTCCATAGAAAATGGAGCAAAGGTTTCTCAAACATGAAAGATTCCTTAACTTTTTCAAAACAACATGAACTCTCTAAGGATCTAAGTACCTATGGAGGAATCATTGAGTTGGAAAGGTCACTATCACAACTCCAAAAGCCTCTTTCTGTGAGACCTCCTCAAACAATAAAATATCATACTCCAAGAGAAAAAATTTGTTTGAACACTTTGGACCTACAAAATGTTGCAAGACAAGAAGATGATCCTAAGCCCTGGTCATGCAAGGACTCCTATTTTGAACGTTATCACCCAAAGGCTACTCATGAGAAACCTAATTTTGCAGATTCCATATTCACCTTGTTCACTCCAAGTCAAATCTAAGAAAATAAAGACATGAGGAAGCCTAGGATTGAATACTTCGGCCAAGCAAATTAGAACTCAAGGGTAAATATTGAGGATCCCCAAGTGTATACTGAAAATCTACTCTAACATTTCCCAGAACCTAGCAATAATAGGACTAGCCTGAGCACTAATATGGCCTATATCTTACAAAAGGTTAAAAGGATTCGAGAGATGTTGGAAATCCCTTCTTTGACAAAGAAAATACCAGATGACCAAGTATACGACGATTTTATAAATTACCTTGATCACAGCTAATAAGTCTTCAACAAGTGATTGACTTAAATGTGGCCCACAAATACATTGAAAACTTTATCTTGAAAATACTAATTTGTTTACAAATTTTAACAAATAAAAAATATTCAAAAATTATTAATATATGTGAGAGCAGGCCCAAACAAGAGCCGTTGCAGAGGAAACACCTTCGACAACAGATGATAAGCGAGTTTTGAGGTGGGTGGAGAGGAACCTGAATGGCCTCACCCACAATGTCCCTATGGAAGAGAATGAGGACCTACCACCGTCGATGCAACCACATGTAGTGGGAATGTCTAGAGCATGGGTCCAACTTTTCCAGAATCTAGCCAACGTTGTAGTGTGATACAATCGGGCCAATAGGCCTAGGGCTTAGACTAGGCTTGGAATTTATGGGCTATAGGGGTCATTGGTATTAACTAAACAAGAGTCAATGCCAAATATGGATTTGGCGCATAGGGTGGAAGAGGAGTGGGAGGGGAATTCAAGTACCAAAACAAATTTCCTAATGTAAGGTTAGGAAGATTCAAAGTAGCCATGAAAAGGGTACTTACTATTCCCAGAGGTGGAAATAAGAAAGGAACTTAGCCAAAGGGGTAATGGGGATGAGGCTACCCTACTAGTGGTGACATTAAATATGTTGTGATCGAAGGTCTAGTCAATGGGTGTGGATTTAGTCCTGTTATCCCATGAGATGATGACAATGTATAGACATTTGATGAATTGGGGTGGGTAACTATAGGAGGAGGGCTGTAATACACACCAAGTAATACAGAGTCTTTGTGTACTCCAAGGATGATTTCATAAAGAGAGGGAAGTGTTTGTATTCCACCCAAGGAAGATACCATGTGGTACAAATGAAGTTGTGATTGAGGATAATGTTATGTCAACTCATCAATGGTGACCATTTTCTCGTTATGGGGGAAGATCACAGTACGAAAGAATGAGGAAACAACCTTCATGGAATACATGAAACTTCAACCTAGAAGGATGTTATAGTCCAAAGGGGAATCTATAACTCCGATGTTAATTCAAACTTCCTTCCCTCCCAATTGGATGGGACAATTCTAGTAAATCCATTCAGGATGAGAGGGTTGAACACCATATGAATGAAGGGAGATTGTAGATGAGACAAGTGTTGGGGAGCCTAACTTCTTCCATACTTGGGTTGACATGATGCATGTGGATGTTCTTTCATCAATAATTCATCTATGAATGATGATGTTCTTGATGGAAAATTGAATTTGAAAGGATCCAAAAGGTGGTAATTGAAAAGGTTTAGTGTTGTTAATATGAAAGGTAATCATCATATCGTCTAATGGATCAACAATGCTAAAAGTAGATAGTAAAGAATTATATTGTGAAGGACACATTTAGGGGACTTCAAGGGAAGAGATTGGTGCAAGATATTGAGATAAGTCATCTACTATGTTGTAGTGGTGGGATTCCCACATATGGGGGTTGGGGAAATTCTCCCTTAATGGAAGCATGGGTACCTTGGCAGGCAAGTTTACACTTTGGCAAGGAATATGCAAAGATCCATTATTGGGTGGATGGGGATCAAAAGGATCTATAGGTTTTACCTCAGGGGGAGTTTCATATTGATGAGAATGAGTGGTAAGATTGACATTGGCTAAATCTAATTATAGTGTATGGTAATTCTCATCCACAAGAGTGGTGGAAATGGCAGGTCATTCAAAATAAGTGGATTTTGTGGTGGATGCAAACCCTGTCACCTAGGAAACAATATCCCCCTATATAGTGAAGGGGTGAAATCCAACGCAAGGGGATCCTTCCCTAGTAGCCTCCAAGAATTGCCAGGAAAGACACAATCAAGTATAGGGCCTCCTAGGTATCTACTCAATCTACCACCAATAGAATAAAGTAAACAAGGTAAGGATAAGGTTGTGAGTAAAATCGATTTCTAGTTTTGAAGAGATGATGAAAAAGGTCAATTTAAAAGGTATAGCAAGTCAATTCAGGCTCAAGAGGATCCCCAAAATCTACAAAGGATGAAAAAACAAAAGTTTGATGTAAAACATGAAAAAAATATTAAATTATAGTAGTAAAACAAGTTATTACAACAACACTAAAATAAAAACTTGCATAAAAAATTGACGAACGAAACAAGAGGGATAAATATTGAGTTAATATAGGGTTTAATTAACAACTAAAATAAAAAAAATTGAGATGCATATAAGAACCTTAAAACTTTAGACGTTTTTGACTTAAAAAGTTGTAACAATAAATCAACAACACAAATCAAGGTTTAAAAATGTTTATTAGGTAAAAAAATATGCAAAATATGTCAAAACATCTTAGTATTTTATGAATCAAATGATAATGTGTTGTTATAAACCCCTAATTTAATCCTAAAATAATAAAGAGAGAATACAATTTAGAAAATAATGACTGACTATTTGGACAATGACCAATGCCTACTATTTTTTGGGGCATATAGGTTCAATTAAGGACTCCTTTGAAGAGATGTGAATCGATACTAGGGTGATATATAGGGATGTTCACTACTAACCCTAGAGGATCCTCCTAGTTTATCACTAGATCTTCAAAGATGGTTGAAGGTAAGGTTCTTAACTAGTAACCTGATCCGAATTATTTTCGACATGAAATGAGAGCGGAGATATACTAAAGAAATGCATAGAGATATCGCGTATATCCAATAATATAATAGAAATATATCATAGATGCAACCATTAAAACAAAGATACAATAATACACGATTTCTATTAATAAAAGAAATGTACGGAGACTGTAAAAATACAGAGTGAAAGACTCGCTAGAATGGTGGCAGCTTATCTTTGAAAAGAGATGTGACGGCTACTTGCATTCGCAAGAAGATGATTACAATGAGGATGTGAAGGAATTTTTACAATAAGAAGGAATGCCCAAAACCATATACATCCAAAAACCTAACCCTAGGAGATGAATCACCAAAAGTCATGTGGGCCCCGTTTGGGTAAGTGAGTACATCAACTTCCAGGGGTCGTAAATTTTGCATACAATCTCCGTTTTAGGCGTGTGATAGCTCATTGGAAAGGTATCATTGAGGATTTCATTTTAGAGTCTCAATCA
>JASDQU010244091.1:168557-186755 GCA_032191745.1 Picea mariana | reverse complement strand
AATGCTTGGCCCCTCTCTTGCTGCAGTGTGGTCCATCTCATGTACTGATCCTCATAGTTTCTAACAGGGTAATACTATTCTTTTATCGTATCCACAAAAAATCCCAAGTGGGATCGGCTCCATATATTCCAGACTCCTCTGTGGAACTTTGCTCCCAGTAAGTTTCCCACCAATGTTTGACATGAGGGAGAGATTTAAGGAGTGTGAAGGTGATCTTTTCTTTGTCGGAAAAAATGTGAACAGATTAATAACCTTCTAGAAAAGTTAACCATTTTTCTAGGGCTTATGCATCTATCTATCCCTTAAATACAGGAACATCAAAATTAAATTGTACCTTGAAAGGCGAGGTGCCTCCAAAGTGGCCACTTGATGAATATGTGCATGATGCTATCGGTCGACGTTGAAGGATGTGGGAAAAATTCTCCATCATTTCGTCCCTCTGTTGCGTGAAAGCTAGCTCAAGCAACAGATTGATAGGATCGTCTGCTCTATCGTTTTTCTTTTCTTCCATCATTGTGGGTTTCTTGGGTGTGCGAGAGAGATTGTCTTCAAGAGAGACAAGCTCAAGACCCAACTTGCTATAAATGGACTTCGTCGGGGACATGCACTGAAAAAAATGATCAAGAGCATCCTACTCTGATACCACTGATCCAGATTATTTTTAGCACGAAATGAGATCAGAGATATAATAAAGAAATGCACAGAGATATTGCGTATATCCAATAATATAACATAAATATATCATAGATGAAACCATAAACATAGAGCTACAGTAATACATGATTTCTATTAAGAAAAGAAATGTACAGAGACTGTAAAAATACAGAGTGAAAGACTCGCTAGAATGCTGGCATCTTATCTCTGAGAAGAGATGTGACGACTACTCACATTCGCAAGAAGATGATTACAATGAGGCTCTGAAGGCATTTTTTCAATAAGAAGGAATTCCAAAAACCCTAGACATCCAAAAACCTAACCCTAGGAGATGAAGTGCCAAAAGTCATGTGGGCCCCATTTGGGTAAGTGAGTACATCAACTTCCCGGGGTCGTAACTTTTGCATATGATCTCCGTTTTAGGCATGTGATATATTGTTGGAAAGGTATCATTGAGGAGATTCATTTTGGGGGCTCAATAATGCATTCATATATCATTGAGAACCTTTATCTCAAAAAACCTTCATTTGGGCCCTCAAAATGGCCCCGGAAGTTAAAACCTGCTAAAAATAGTAAATTGCCAAAATTGCCAGAAAATTGTTTTGAGCCATTTTGAAAAGGTGGGTGGCCACCGATATCCACCTGGATCATAACCTTCCAATAATTTTGACCATAAGGGCTTGTTCAAGAAAGATGCAAGAGAATGCTCAACCAACGCTAGAGAAGCAAAATTACACTTAAAGGAATTAAAACAAAATAACCACAAGATAAAAAGAGACCACTTACTCAAGAAATATTTGACCCATCAATAGCCTAGAAATGAACATCCACGAAGTAGCAAAGAATCCACAAAGACATCATCTCCAAGAAGTCACTCTAGCTAGCCATCCATGGAATTTTTCATAAGGGAGTTGAGTAGTAGTAGACTAATGAGTCTCCACAAGTAATAATTATACAATGAGAAGTGATTCTCTTATTTATATGAGAGATCTAGCACCCTTCTCTTTAAAGTAATACAATTTTCCTAGCAAAATCCCTAAGAAAATAAAATATGTCTTTATCTCTTTATAAACCCTATAGATAAAGTCATAATACACAGATAATCCATGATACGAGAGTTGATAGATTAACAAGACCCCAATGATTCTCCCAAGTTGAAGTAAACTACTTAAATGCTAAGACATCCTCATTAAAATGCATGTGACAAGTGGTAAAAGATGAGCAATAATCCTTGTGTGACATATTTTGAAAGCACCATAATTGTGTCAGTTTTTTCTTGAATTTATATTATGAGCACATTTCATGAATCCCATGACCATTATGCATATAATGGAGTTGATATGATGAAAATCTAGGCATTCTATCAAAAGATAACTACTCCTAAATTTGGATACCCTTAAACTATGTGAAAAGGAATGTGAAAGGGATCCAAAGTAAAATTTTCCCTCCAAAGCATGCAACGTTTCATCATCCAAGTGTAAAGTCACCTCTAAAAGTTTCAACATCCCATCATCGAAGGATCACATCATATGGCATAGTTGTTAAGGTATCTCAAGTAGGGATCCATTTCATCAAAGGGGTCAATAGCCTCCAAAAAATTGGAATGGCCTCTCTCGAGTGGTGGAGAAGGCCTCCATGAAGTGTGCTAGTATCCCCTCAATGTCCAAAGGGCCAAGATGTCAATCAATCATGCAACTATATGCAATTCATTTTGTTCGATGAGGGGCTCAGGTAGTCCAATGCATTACAAAAACTAGAGGGAAGGTACACAACTCAAGCACAACATAGAAAGTGAATCATGTCAATGCAAAACCCATTAGATAGATCACATAAATTACCCTCTTCAAACTTCACACTACCACATAAAGATATATAATTTTCCAAGTTTAGGTATTGGAGGATCATTATTAACCCCTATTAGGTGTGTCACTACCTACGATAAGAATTATGTCCCCAAAAAAAACATCAAGGATTATGCACAATGACATATGGTATGTTTTCGAGCTTATTTAATGTGTGGATGTCATTGACATGGAAGGTGACATAAGATATTCTTCCACAAGAACATCTTTGTAAAGATAGTGCTTATGCAATGAGGTGCCATTTCCTTGGCACCATGTCTTTCCAAACCCCTTTTGCATTTTTCTTCATTGATTTAACCTTTTTGGCTTTTGATTTTCATTTTCTATTTCCATTTTTTAGATATGCATTGATGCTTAAGACTTGGGGTGATGGTCTCTTAGTGGGAGGGAATTACTCATGCTTTATCTTTATTGGTTCTTAACTTTGTTTTTTTCATTTTCCTTGCATTTTGAATATAATATTTTCTCTTTCTATTTTTATCAAGTTGCATTAGGCTTGGTAATTCAAGCCCCTTCTTCTCATGTGATTACGAAGAATGAACCTTTTTGGGATACATGTAACAACCAACTGAAAAGAAAGGACAAGAGAGAAAGGACAAATGGAATATGTTATGTATGATGAGGGACATGGACACATTACCCCTATTAAGGCCCCCCAGTAATACAACTTTGTCAAATAGTGACAACACTTAACTAGGAGTTGACGATGGCCACCAAGGTGACTTAAGGATAAAAGTATAAATTTAAAGCATCGTGATTCATTATCGAGTTCAACCCATGATCATCATTTTGATTCCCTAAACATTGACATTATCACTTGATATGAAGTGTTAGAACAATTTACCTTAGTGTGTAATGTACCATGTGATGTGATGTGAGTGAGTTAACAATGTAATTAAAAGCATATGCCAAGTGTATGGAGAATGTGGAATATCATCATCCAAATTATTGTTTGAAATGTGGATCATGGACTAAAAAAATTCTATAATTACCTATAGAAGTGACGAAACCTATAGAAGTGAGGAAGTAACAACACAAATACAAAAATGATGGTAAAATTGATAGTAAAAAAATGCTCTTCTTACTCATAGAAGTGAGGAGGTACCAAGACAAATACAAAACTGCTAGTAAAATTGATTAATGCAATGAAGCAAGTACAAAAGCTAACACCGACCTATGGTGAAAATAAAAACAATAAAAAATAAGTGATTTACATGAACCAAATTATCTAAAAGGAAAGGTTTTTATAATGGAATTTTATTTTTTAATGTTCAAAATAAAATAATTGATATCCAAAAATTTATAATTGTGGTGATTTTATTTTTTAATTTTGAAAATAATTAATATTTAAAATTTATATAATTACTAGAAAAGGTGTATATCTATTAAAGATGGACAAAATTAATGATCTTTTAATTATAAAAACTAATTACGCCGAAATGCGTACACCTATTGACAATGGGCAGATTTAATAGGGATTTAGTGCCTAATAAGTTTTCTATGGACATGATTAAATATGGATGGAATATTCTTAGTAGTCACACAAAATAAATGGCTATGATTTCAATCATTAACTTCCTAGCTATTATAAAGACATCAGTTTATGTGTTTACTTTTTTACATTTACCTAATCATATTTAAAAATTACTTTGATAGCTAACTGATTGCCAGGTAAGTGATTAACATAAATTAAAATATTAACACCAGATAAATGAAGCCCAACAATTTATTTGTTAATAAATAATAAAATTTAATATATTCTTTTAAAGATTCATTTCATCTTCTCAGCCTTTCGGCATTCACCAGCAGCTATTTTGCTGTTGTGCTAGTCTTATGACTAGTAATTTAAAATGTTGGCATATTCTTAGTAGTCCTCCTAAATCAATGAATGAGATTTCATGTTCATAACAATCTTGAGTTTTTTAATGCTCACATTTACTTTCTTACTTTTTCACATTTACTTAATATAATTAATATTTTAGTGCCATTATACTCATTGTCAAGTTCAGTTTCTCCAAATAAATAGAGTCAAATTTAGAACCTCTTTCATGAATCAACTCACACAAGTTATCGTACTTATGTCTTTTAATGGTAAAAATGTTTTTTTTCCTACCAAAATTCTAAGATAAACCCTACCTAGGGTTTGTAAATGAAATAAGTCTTTCCACCTTCATCAGCCATGTGGCTGTGTTGGTTATATTAAATTTAGTTATTTCTTTAGTGTTTAGATGATAAAAATTTAAGTAGCTTCAAAACAAAGTACTTAAATTACAAATAATGATATTACTTTAACATTTGTAAACTGAACCTCCTTGGCTCAGTGAAACGTTGCGTCTATATATATATATGTATATAAAACATGCCAAGTATATACCATCAAATTGGTTGGGTAATTGCTCATTTTCATGAGAAAACAGTGGATTCATCATATGATGGTATTCTGGAGGAGTTTGTTGATCCTATTATGAACAAATTATCTTACGACCCAGTTCGGCTGCCCATAACAGAAGACCCTGCTCAGGTTCTTTACAACCGTAGGACACTAGAGAAGATTTGGGACACCAAACACGAGGCCGTTAATCCCTATACCCGCAATCCCTTCAACATTCGTAATGCGATCCCTCAGACTGAGCTGAGGCAACAGATGCGCCAATACATTGTCGAAAACAACATAAACTGCCTCGAGGTTATTTCAGCGGATTACACTAAACCTTTGAGCTCAATAGATCTGAAACATTTGTTGAGTGAATTGGTTATAGTTGTTGAGTGTTGCGGGCTCACGAGAGAGAACATTAATGATAACACAGGCCCTTTTGGAAACACCTGTGAAGCAGATGAAGTCTCACCAGGGTAGAGGCAGGGGAGGTTGCAGGACTCAAGTGTCTACAACCTAGCTGGGACACAAATATGTGATTATAATACTTGCAGAGAATTTAGAAGTTAAAATTAACATTAGTATTTAACCTTTATTCACATCAAAAGGAAAACCCTAATTACATAGCAGCTCAATATTCAACAATGTCTAACACATCCAAGCGCTTAGCGCATAGAAATAGATCATATCTAGCATTAATTCATGTCAGTAAGCACTAAGATAATATATCAGATGCATATAACATACATAAAGGTCACAACACTAAGCATAAATCACATTAATCACACAAAGCAACCATAAAACAGGATATACGTGGTTCACCCTCGGCGTGGGACTATGTCCACCAACTCTTCATCTTCTTTATTATCTTCTGTCAATCTCCTTACATGCACAGAGCACCAAAACCCGATCTACATAGGATAGAAGATCTGAACGCACCTCATCAGATCCTCCTTCCCTGAGTAGATATAGGCACAAAGCCTTACACATTATGCGCACAAAGCACTACAACTCACTTTCACTTAGCTCTACAAGTCTCAGCATACACTATGCACAAATCCTCTTACAATCGCTAGCACTTAACATCATCCCCCTACTTACATATCATATATATCTATTTATACATTATAAAAGGGCCTAAACATGGGTAAGACCCATGGGTCGACATCCCATACCCGTCACATAAATCCTAAACCCAAAAATCCCACAAAAGGGGGTGAGATCCCGTGATCTCCGCTTCGCTTGGGCGCTTCATGTTCAACCAGCCTATTGAAGTCAAAATATGGTCAAAACAGACCAACGTTTCCACAAAACCTAGTCAAGGGCAACCAGGCCCCCAACACTCACCTGTGACTTGTCTTGAGTCACTCTGATCTGGGTAGCACTGCCTCGAAGGCCTTGATCTTGGCTCGAGCTGTCTCGACCTGCTATTTCGCCAGAGCCTCCTGATCGACAAATTCCTGAAAAAAATTTCTCGGTCATAGGTCCTTCTAAATGTTGTTCCACCGAAGTGACTACTTGTTCTAGTTATGCACCCTGTCCCTCAATTTCCTCAAAAAGTGTTCAGGCTTTGTCTTGCACTGTCTGGAGCCTGTGGGTCACTTCCATGACTTTACTTTGGATGGCATGGACCTGTTGCTGAACCGTGCACTATTCCTGGGACCTTTTCATCTTCTTGACCACTGACAGTGGCTTCAACTGTGCTTGCAATATCGCTCCTTGTTGCTTTGCCTCCTAGAGCTGTGATTCCAACGTTCTTAGTTCTGGGTCTTCTGTAAGGAGATCATAGGTCTGCACACTTCGACTATTGAGTTGTTTTCATTCTAAGGCTAATGCCTTGATTCTCTCAACTGTTCTCCTGGCAGTTTCTTCTCTCTGATCTCACACTTCTTGCTAAGTGCTTGGCCCTGCTTGTAATTCCAATTCTGCTACTATTTGTTGAAGTTGTTGAATGGATTCAACGAGCTTCTCCACATGGATTTCCATTGTCTCTTCTCATATCTATGTGAGGCCGACACAGAGAGAAGCTCTCTAGTGACTGCCTCCTTAATTCCCATCTATTCTACGAACATTTGCTATTTTTCTTTCTTGAGTTGTTCTTTGTACTTTGCAAAATTCGCCTGGAGGTCGTATTTTTCTTGTTGCATAACCCAACATTTCTCTATGGCTTCCTCCTTTGCTTTCTTCAAGGCCTCTGTGACCTTCTCTTTTTCCTCCTGGACATGACAAATGTGAGCTTCTATCGCATCTTCTATTCTGCATAGCTGGGCAGGCTCATCTTCTACTTCTATACCTTCTAATGATGATGATGCCACTGTAGACACTGCACCTCTCGAGTAGAGCGCTCGATGTACCCCTTTGAGATCTGCTTCGATCCTATCATCCATGGTTTCTTTCTTTGCTTCGTTGCATTGTATAATATCCTCTAAAGTGTCTGCTACAACGATGATTATAGTGTCTATGTCATCCACCATGAGCAAAGTCTGCAACTTGGGCTTACTAAATTTTGACTTCTTCCGCGATGAAGGTTTCGTTGGGGAGACCTTTCTTTTCTTGGATGTCTCAACCTCATCAAGGGGATTCTTAGGTGGTTTCACTTCGCCTTGTTCATGTTTGTATTCTTTCCCTTCATCTTGTTTTTGGTCTACTTCGACATCGCCTCCTCCTCTTGGTGACTCTGGTGTAGTTTCCTTGGATGCGTTGTTCATTTCCTGTACTTCTTCCTTATTCTTCCTTATGCTGCTGCTGGTTCCATCATATTCTTCTCGAGTGACTACATGACTTTTGATGAGGTTAGCATCAGACAGTTATTCTTGGTCGATTGGTATTAGGAATTCTGCAGACCATTCCTTGGTTATTTCTTCCATATCTTCCTCTGTGAGCTTGTTGTAGGACTGGAGCTCTTCCTTATGTTTGTCTCCTCACACAGTGATATAAATGAAGTGCCTATCTACACAAAACTTTGTAAGTGGCCCGAACATGTGGAGAGTATTCGACATCATGCGAGGGAAGGATTCAATGGCCCTCTTTATCTGTAAATAGTATGTGTGGAACACCGTGTTCAACTGCCATTGTTTTTCCATGTCACTCAAATACTAGAGTGTAGTGAACTTAGTGGCTAGTGGTTCAGAAGGCTCAATTTCAAGGAAGGTTGCTCCTTCTGACATCTCCCAAGAAATGAAGGAAATGAGTATCAATAACCAACTGAAATGGAACTCGTAGCTCTGATCTTGATCTTCACGACAATCTTGTTCTAATTCATTTATAAGGTTGCTCACCCAGTTCATTTGCAGCCCTTCAATACATTTTCCTGTGAAGTCGATGACAAACCCCATGACCTGCATTGGACTATTCTTCTTGAGGAGCTTACCAGCGATCAACTGGAAAGCTAGGTGCACTATGCCATTCTAGATGGAGGCGACCTTGTAGCCCCCCTTCACTTTCTCCAAATTTCCATAGGCATATTTGATTCATTGTGCCAGGGAGTGATCTACAACCTTCCCTGAGTAAAAATCCTATGGGTCTGGTCCTTGCATGCTTAACCCAGTGATCTAGTGGATCAGCGTTGGATCTACCTTAATGCATCTATCCAACCATAGGTAACCTCCATGGTAGCAAGACATGAGGAGTTTAATGCACGCGTTAACCTCCTGATGTCTACCAAAGTGTGGTATCTTTATCACATTAATAATGGTGGACCTTGGGATTATATTCGGCTTCTTCCTCATTGTTTTGGTCAAGTACTTCTGTGGGGCGAGCATCCCATAATTCTTGCGATATCCCAAGTTAAGATCATTGATCTTCAATGTCATAATCTATCCCAGCTGTGATCCAACTGCACATAACCCCTTAGGGAGGTACGCAGTGATCAATTTATAGTTGAAGTCCCTTAGGACACTGTCACGAATAACTGCGCCAGCCAGAGGAGGGATATAGTTGGGCAGGATAGATGGGATGAGCTTCATGTTCACCAAGTCATCTTGATGCTTGGCTCATTTCTCTGTTGCAGTTCATGAGGGCCCAGATCAACGTGCATTTGATGGGGATGCTTGCACTCCTCTTGTCGACGAAGCTTGTGCACCTACATAAATGACCTTTTCAACCATGAGGTCTATTAGAATTTCTTCGATGAATTTCTCTACTATGCTAAAGTCACCTGACATACACTCTTGAGATCAGATATCTCATGTCGATGAACAAACACTCAATGTAACAGACGGGTGGTGAGGTCTTAATAATCACAACGCAGTAATAGTCAACTCTCTATGGGTTTGAATAATCACTATTTGCAAAAGTGTTCCCGATAAGACACTCGACGGGTTAAATAGCTAACATTGTAACATAATCTTCCAATGGGTAGGAATGACTTAATCAATGCGATTCCATTTGTTATGGCGTGGTCCCAATGGTCCAATTGCGATGACTATGGAAATAACTGTGTTTCTAGCCGTTCTAGAGCGTCGTTCTAATGGTCGAGACACCTCCAACGGTCATATTTCTCCACAGTGGCGAAGTGCCAATCTGTGTTGTTCTGATATTTTAGTGATGTTCAAGTTTTGCAATGCTTCTTTCTGTGGAGTCCTCTCTGGGGCTTCCTACAATTTTTCTAACTTAGCTTTCTTCTTACTCATCTTCCTGGCCTTCTTTCATGTGACCTAAGTTACTGGGTTTCTCTTTCCATTCTTATTCTCATCTATACTTAACATAGTAACTTCGCGCTGTTGATGGTATTTCATAGGGTTCGAGGGTAATACTTCTTCTCTTTATGGAGTAGGTTCTCTACTCTCCTATATGGACAGATGTTTCAAGTCTACCTGTGTTCTTTCAACTTTGATAGCCTAGTCTCTGGCCCTTAGTAGCTTCGACTTGTCCTCCTGTTCTTGTATTAGTCTTTCTATTTTATTAGTCATGAAATCCATTAATTCTTTCTTTTTATGTTCTAGAGCTTCCTCTTCTTCTTTCCTTCGTCTCTGGTCTTTCTCAATCTAGGTTCTTCCTAACAAAAGTGAAAAAGGAGTGTTGTTCCTGTTCTCATCAAACTTAATGACTTCAAATTCTTCTTTCGTCACTGTTCCATGAGCAGTCATAGGTATATGAGTAAGTCTTCCACATAGGGTTATCATCTTTCCTTTAAAGAATCCTATTCCTCCCATTGAAGGAACCATAGTAGGCTTTCCCAAAATTTCCCAAGTTCTTTCTGTCATAATATCCACATGTTTTTCCTCATCCAGAACATAGTCTATGTCGAAGTCTCCTATTCTTGTTTCTATGCACTCTTTCTCTTTTAAGATCTCTGGTAAACGGATATCTCTGTAATCATTCAATGTTTCTTGCATCTGTAATAGTATAGTCTATGATTCTTTCGGGAGGTCTAGCATATTCTTAGTTCCTTGTCTTGTTCTCATCTTCTCAACTTTAGAAATCATTCTAGGGAAATCCAAAACCTCATGATCCATAGCTCTACAACAAAGAAAACTAGGACCTCTACCAGGGGATTCCATAGTGATATGTCCCAGTCTTCTACAACTATAAGAAATAGTTAATCCTCTCTTTCTTTTAAATGATGCCCAACCTTCCCTGTACTGTGCACTCGGATCACAATGATGAACCTGCAAAAAATTCTTTCTAGGATCCTGCATTCACTTGTTAGTCCAACAATTCTTTCTATGCATAGGAATAACATATCTTCCACTATTTCTATTAGATCTATTAATATCAAATCTTCTTTCTTCTAGTTGTGCCCTAGTTTTCAGAAAAAATCTATCAAACATACCTAGATCCATTATTTTGAAACAAAAATTTCCACTTATCTTACCTTTATCAGAGCAAAAAGCTTTAAGATCTTACCTCTTTTCTTTAGATTAGACTTCTCTTCTTAGCACAGAGCTTCACAAGTCAAGTAGAGTATTGTGCACTACAACAACAGATCTATGCATAGAGCTTTTTCTTTCCTTCAGTTCCCAGCAATCACAGTTTCAGGTCCAGGCAACAAAACCATTTGTTGGGAACATGGACAGACACAGGGTTCAACGCTTCAACAACACACCAAAAAAACCCCAACTACCAACCCTTTTGGAAACACCTGTGAAGTAGATGAAGTCTCACCCAAGGTAGAGGCAGGGGAGGTTGCAAGACTCAAGTGTCTACAACCTAGCTAGGACACAGATCTGTTATTACAATACTTATAGAGCACTTAGCAATTAACATTCACATTAATATTTAACCTTTATTCACATCGCAGGGAAAGCCCTAATTATAGAGCAACACAGTATTCAACAAGGTATAACACATCCAAGAACTTAGCGCATAGAAATAGATCATATATAACATTCATTTATATCACTAAGCACTAAGCTAATATATCAGATGTATCTAGCATACATAAATATCACAACACTAAGCATAAATCACATTAATCACACAAATAAACCATAACATAGGATATACGTGGTTTACCCCCAGCGTGGGACTACGTCCACCAACTCTTTGTCTTCTTTATTATCTTTTGTCAATCTCCTTATATGCGCAGAGCATACAAACCCACTCCACATAGGATAGGATATCTACACTCACCTCGCCATATCCTCCTTCCCCGAGTAGATCTAGGCACAAAGCCTTACACAGTTTGTGCACAAAGTACTACAGATGACTTGCACTTAGCTCTGCAAGTCTCAACATACACTATGCACAAAGCCTCTTAGAATAACTAGAACTTAGCATCATCCCCCTACTTACATCACCTAGATATCTATTTATACATTACAAAAGGGCCTAAACATGGGTAAGATCCATGAGTCGACATCCCATACCCGTTACATAAACCCTAAACCCAAAAAACCCGCAAAAGGAGGCGAGATACCGCGATCTCCGCTTTGCCTGGGAACTTCATCTTCAACTAGCCTGTTGAAGTCCCAAAATTGGTCAAATCTGACCAGCGTTTCCACAAAACCTGGTCAAGGGACAACACTCGCCATGTCATCCTTTTTAACATAATTCTGGTAATTGTGATTGTATAAATAAGGGATTTTCACTTTCATTTTTTCATCGTCTTTCACTCACACAAGTATGAGGTCTGAAATTTGGTGCACACTTCTTGAAGGAGGCTTGTTTTAGACTATTTTGGCATTTTTATTGGTGGAAGTGTTCAACTAGAGTATTTACTAGATGATTCTTGGTGGATGTAAGTGAAATTTCTGCAATTCTTCTTCATTGAATGGGTATAGTTATATTTATCTTTCATTTATACTAATATTATGAAATTGCTAGCTAAAAATCCTAGGAGGCTAACCACATGTTATTGCCCTTGCCTTAATAGCTTTCACCTACTAGATTATGCTAGAAAACTGATTTTCTTGAAAAAATTTCTAAGGGCCTTGCCATAGCAACACCCTAGCACATTTTTCTTCATCTAAGCCATCATCTACTTCATCTTTGATCTAAAGAAGGATCAAAACTACTAGGGCCTAGGGTTAACTAATTCCTAGTATCCATTTCCCCCCTAGGGTTTGGTGATTGAAGCCTTGGGCTACCAACGCTTCAATTATTTCCCCTCTTGTATTTATATATATCATTATCATTTGTTTCTTCAAGATTTTCCGTTTCCTAAAATGACTCCATTTACCCTAAAAAAGAATTAATATAAGCCTTGCTATTGAGTGATTGACAAAAACCACTATCGAAACCTATACCTTAATCTCTCTACTAACTAATCCTAACCTTAGAATAGTCTAATATACTAACTTAGTTGACGTTGTTACAAAAATAAGCTACAACCATCTATTGCATCACTAAACACACCTAAACGCAATTGAAAAAGTTGATCAATACACTCCCTTGCTTCTGACAAATGCTAGTATTTTGGTGTTAATGAGTAATCATTCTTGGTCATTTTGAAGCCATTTTAAGGCATTTATTGTGAAGCTATTGTCTTGTAAACATTGATGCTATAAATTTCTATTTTCTTCACCATATATCAACTATTTCTTTTATTGATAAAGTCCATGGTTTTATGAAGTACTAACAACAAGTTGTACTTGCAAAAGACATCTTTTCTTGTTGCTTTTTTCTAGGCAAGTACATCTTAGTTAGTTATTACTTCATTGGTTAAAATCCTGGGAATTTTTTATGAGTGTGACCTGTGAGAGGGGACATTTTCATATACATATTCACCTTTTCCTTCTCAAACCCCCAGGTCACCAGGGACATCTCCACTAGGCTATCAACCCTAAAAATTAAGAGCCATCCTATTGAGGTGATAGTGATAGGATAACCTCTTGTTATGCCAATTTGCCTTCCATTAATCTTTCCTTTGGAATAAGTACAAATTGCATGATAACATTTTGGCATTCTTGTTGGGGAAAACTAAGTCAATTCACCTCGAAGACAACTTTTTGGTAAGCATTTTCTAAAAAAACTCCTTTACTTTGAAAAGCTTACCTCGCGACTCCACTGAGGGTGATCCCCTCATCCCTTTCATAGTTTCAAGAAAAATATCTGTTGACTTCACAAATGACGACCTGTAGCGGATGTCAATTCACACTTTCCTCTTCTCCCGTAGCTCCTATTACCCCTATAGACCCTCCCAAATGGTTTCACAAAGAAATTTTTGGCTCTTTAGACTTGACTAACACCCAAGGAGGATTGCATTATCTCCCTAAAGAGGATGATTCTCGGATACCTAAATTCTCAGGAGAAGTAGGATCTTATGGCAACTCACATTGGAATAAGTTTTATAAGGGATATGAATTTCACCAATCAAGAGAAAAACGCCATGACACATTCACGAGGCTTTTTGCAAGCTCACTCATCGGGAGTACCATAAGCTAGATTAATGGTCCCCCAAATGGAAGCATCAAAACCCTTGAAGATATTGAATGCGCTTTCATGGCCAGATGGTGTAAAAAAGAAAGTATGGCCTCCTTTTAGTCTCAATACCTCGAAGTTTGCAAACAAACCAACAAATATGTTATGGAATTCAATGATAGTTTCAACACTCTCATTAGAAAACTTCAGCTCAATTTTCTCTCAAAGAGTGTTATTTTCCAACACTACCTTAACTCCTTTGAAGGAAATTTACAATTTACCCTCAAGGATCAATTACCTACAACCCTAGAAGAATCTCAAGATGCTGCTTACCAAATTGAAGATAATCTTAAGTTCAATAGTGCCATCCATCAAGTTAAGTTTTTGAACAATGATGACATCTGGGAGCTAAATAAGGAAAGCATGGTAGGACTGGAGCATGACCTCACAGAGATTCTAGAGGTAGAAAACAACACTTTCCATAGGAAATGGAGCAAAAGTTTCTCAAACATGAAATATTCCTTAAAATTTTCAAAACAACATGAATGCTCTAAGGATCTAAGTACCTATGGAGGAGTCACTGAGTTGGAAAGGTCACTCTCATAGCTCCAAAAGCCTCTTTCTGTGAGACCTCCTCAAACAATAAAATATCATACTCCAAGAGAAAAAAATTGTCTGAAAACTTTGGACCTACAAAATGTTGCAAGACAAGAAGATGATCCTAAGCCCTGGTCATGCAAGGACTCCTATTTTGAACATTATCACCCAAATCCTACTCATGAGAAACCTAATTTTGCATATTCCATATTCACCTTGTTCACTCCAAGTCAAATATAAGAAAATAAAGACATGAGGAAGCCTAGGATTGAATACTTCGGCCAAACAAATTAGAACTCAAGGGTAAAGCTTGAAGATCCCCAAGTGTATACTGAAAATCTACTCCAACATTTCCCAGAACCTAGCAATAATAGGACCAGCCTGAGCACTAATATGGCCTATATCTTACAAAAGGTTAAAAGGATTCGAGAGATGTTGGAAATCCCTTCTTTGACAAAGAAAATACCAGATGACCAACTATACGATGAGTTTATAAATTACCTTGATCATAGCTAATAAGTCTTCAACAAGTGATTGACTTAAATGTGGCCCACAAATACATTGAAAACTTTATCTTAAAAATATTAATTTGTTTACAAATTTTAACAAATAAAAAATTTTCATAAAATTATTAATATATGTGAGAGTAGGCCCAAACAAGAGCCGTTGCAGAGGAAACACCTTCGACAACAGACGATAAGCGAGTTTTGAGGTGGGTGGAGAGGAACCTGAATGGCCTCATCCACAATGTCCCTATGGAAGAGAATGAAGACCTACCACCGTCGATGCAACCACATGTAGTGGGAGTGTCTGGAGCATGGGTCCAACTTTTCCAGAATCTAGCCAACGTCATAGTGTGATACAACTGGGCCAATAGGCCTAGGGCTTAGACTAGGCTTGGAATTTATGGGCTATAGGGGTCATTGGTATTAGCTAAACAAGAGTCAAGGCCAAATATGGAGTTGGTGCATAGGGTGGAAGAGGAGTGGGAGGGGAATTCAAGTACCAAAAAAAATTTCCTAATGTAAGGTTAAGAAGATTCAAAGTAGCCATGACAAGGGTACTTACTGTTCCCAGAGGTGGAAATAAGAAAGGAACCTAGACAAAGGGGTAATGGGGATGAGGCTACCCTACTAGTGGTGACATTAAATGTGTTGTGATCGAAGGTGTAGTCAATGGGTGTGGATTTAGTCCCATTATCCCATGAGACGATGACAACGTATAGACATTCGATGAATTGGGGTGGGTAACTATAGGAGGAGGGTTGTAATACACACCAAGTAATACAGAGTCTTTGTGGACTCCAAGGATAATGTCAGAAAGAGAGGGAAGTGTTTGTATTCCACCCAAGGAAGATACCATGTGGTACAAATGAAGTTGTGATTGAGGATAATGTTATGTCAACTCATCAATGGTGACCATTTTCTCATTATGGGGGAAGATCACATTATGAAAGAATGAGGAGGAAACAACCTTCATGGAATACATGAAACTTCAACCTAGAAGGATGCTATAGTTCAAAGGGGAATCTATAACTCCGACGTTAATTCAAACTTCCTTCCCTCCCAATTGGATGGGACAATTCTAGTAAATCCATTCAGGATGAGAGGGTTGAACACCATATGAACGAAGGGAGATTATAGATGAGACAAGTGTTGGGGAGCCTAACTTCTTCCATACTTGGGTTGACATGATGCATGTGGATGTTCTTTCATCAATAATTTATCTATGACTGATGATATTCTTGATGGAAAATTGAATTTGAAAGGATCCAAAAGGTGGTAATTGAAAAGGTTTAGTGTTGTTAATATGAAAGGTAATCATCATATCGTCTAATGGATCAACAATGCTAAAAGTAGATAGTAAAGAATTATATTGTGAAGGACACATTTGGGGGACTTCAAGGGAAGAGATTGGTGCAAGATATTGAGCTAAGTCATATACTATGTTGTAGTGGTGGGATTCCCACACATGGGGGTTGGGGAAATTCTCCCTTAATGGAAGCATGGGTACCTTGGCAGGTAGGTTTACACTTTGGAAAGGAATATGCAAAGATCCATTATTGGGTGGATGGGGATCAGAAGGATCTGTAGGTTTTACCTCAGGGGGCATGTCATATTGATGAGAATGAGTGGTAAGATTGACATTGGGTAAATCTAATTATAGTGTATGGTAATTCTCATCCACAAGAGTGGTGGGAGGTCATTCAAAATAAGTGGATTTTGTGGTGGACACAAACCCTGTCACCTAGGAAACAATATCCCCCTATATAGTGAACGGGTAAAATCCAACTCAAGGGGATCCTTCCCTAGTAGCCTCCAAGAATTGCCAAGAAAGACAAAATCAAGTATAGGGCCTCCTAGGTATCTACTCAATCTACCACCAATAGAATAAAGTAAACAAGGTAAGGATAAGGTTGTGAGTAAAATCGATTTCTAGTTTTGAAGAGATGATGAAAAAGGTCAATTTAAAAGGTCTAGCAAGTCAATTCAGGCTCAAGAGGATCCCCAAAATCTACAAAGGGTGAAAAATCAAAAGTTTGATGTAAAACATGAAAAGAATATTAAATTATAGTAGTCAAACAAGTTATTACAACAACACTAAAATAAAAACTTGCATAAAAAATTGATGAACGAAACAAGAGGGATAAATATTGAGTTAAAATAGGGTTTAATTAACAACTAAAATAAAAAAAATTGAGATGCATATAACAACCTTAAAACTTTAGACATTTTTGACTTAAAAGGTTGTAACAATAAATCAACAACACAAATCAAGGTTTAAAAATGTTTATTAGGTAAAAAATATGAAAAATGCGTCAAAACATCTTAGTCTTTTATGGCTGAAATGATAATGTGTTGTTATAAACCCCTAATTTAATCCTAAAATAATAAAGAGAGAATACAATTTAGAAAATAATGACTGACTATTTGGACAATGACCAATGCCTACTATTTTTTTGGGCATATAGGTTCAATTAAGGACTCCTTTGAAGAGATGTGAATCGATACAAGGGTGATATATAGGGATGTTCACTACTAACCCTAGAGGATCCTCCTAGTTTATCACTAGATCTTCAAAGATGGTTGAAGGGAAGGTTCTTAACTAGTAACCTGATCCGAATTATTTTCGGCACGAAATGAGAGGGGAGATATACTAAAGAAATGCACAGAGATATCGTGTATATCCAATAATATAATAGAAATATATCAGAGATGCAACCATAAAAACAGAGATACAATAATACACGATTTCTATTAATAAAATAAATGTACAAAGACTATAAAAATACAAAGTGAAAGACTCTCTAGAATGGTGGCAACTTATCTTTGAGAAGAGATGTGACGGCTACTTTCATTCGCAAGAAAATGATTACAATGAGGCTCTAAAGGAATTTTTACAATAATCAGCAATGCCCAAAACCCTATACATCCAAAAACCTAACCCTAGGAGATGAATCACCAAAAGTCATATGGGCTCCATTTGGGTAAGTGAGTACATCAACTTCCCGGGGTCGTAACTTTTGCATATGATCTCCGTTTTAGGCGTGTGATAGCTCATTGGAAAGGTATCATCGAGAATTTCATTTTGGAAGCTCAATCATGCATTTGACTATGATTGAGAACCTAGATTTTGAAAAACCTTCATTTGGGCCCTCAAAATGGCCTCGGAAGTTAAAACCTACGAAAAATGGTAAATTGCCAAAATTGCCAGAAAACTGTTTTGAGCCATTTGGAAAAGGTGGGTGGCCACTGATATCCACCTAGATTAATTATCCCTCCTTAGGAAGCAATGGTCTCCATTGCGTTGAGTTCCTGGGGGAGAGGGAAAACTTTTTTTGAATTTGCATCTTGGTGAGCTTCTTGTCTTGCTGAAGATGTCGCACTGCTCAATTTGTGGAAATCTATT
>JASDQU010244091.1:143062-157842 GCA_032191745.1 Picea mariana | reverse complement strand
GTTGCAGATGTTGGATATAGTAAAGGACATTGTGAAAATGGTGGAACTTGTCCTTGCAGGGATCAATTTCTTTCAGTCATCACACTTGGCACTAGGTTTAAATATTACAGCATTACTTTGTCAGGAAGACAGGGTTAGTGTGATAACTAGAAGAAATGCTGTGAAAGTGTTTGAAAATTTTCTTGGAAGTCATTTTGTGGATGGATACGATGCACAGGTTAAGCTGCTCCTTCAAGACATTGTGCGCAATGCATCATAGAAAAGCTTTCGTCCACGTCTCTGCTCTTTTGTTGAATTCGGGACGATTGAAGTATTCTAAACCCTTCCCTTAGTGAGGGGTAATTCTATTGATTCTTATACAAATCGGCCAATTGTTATTAACTTCCATAATCTTATGTGCATAATTCCAATAACTCAGCTTGCCATTAAGCTGAAAAAGTTTAATCTTGTGTGGTCAGGATTTTGGATCACCGTATGCTTTGTTTCATCTGTGTGGTCAGGATTTTAGATCACCGTATGCTTTGTTAGTCAGCACAGAATTAGTCAAACACATTTTTACATAAATTTTTTTTTTGTTGTGGTTGTGTTAAAAAATTTAAAATTAGCATTCAATTAATTCATTGACGATGATAATGATTATTAATGTTTACTGAGGAATTGGTTTATAGGATCTTAAGAGGGTAAGAGATTATTTGCAATTTTTTAGAATTTTGATTATCAAGAAGCTTTTCCAAGATCATCATAGTTTTTTTGACTTAAAATGTTAGGAAGGTTCCAAGATCACCATAGTTTCTTTGAGTTTAAATGTTAGGAAGGTTGATAATGTGACAAATATTTGAAATTGAGATATGTATAGGCTCCACAATCTAAGAGAAAGTGTTTTTCATCTTCAACCTTCTTAGTTTGTGACACACTCTTTCATCCCATGACTTTTTAGGAATTGAGAAATGTCCAGTTTCACTTTAGAGCTAGTGAAACTTATCATTCTCATCATCATCAATATAATTAATATTAATTATATTTTAAATTTCTATTTTATTTGATACAATAATTTTTATAAAAATATGTATATTAATATTTTAATGCTTAATATATACTTAAATTGAATGAAGTGAAAATAAAAATATAAAATTTATATATATAAATGAAAATAAAAATATAAAATTTATATATGATCCCTGTGCATGTCTAGGGCATGTCCATAACCGTGCCTTCTTTTGCGGAAAGGGCACGTCTAACCATGGACATGGAGCGTCGATGCATAGAAAATTCTGGGTTTTTTCCCATTTCAATAGCAGAAAAGTATTTCATCAAGATCTAAGACATAAAGGGGAATCCAAATGTCAACAAGAGATTCATGGCATAACTAAGACACCGGGTCTAGTTTTAACAGGAAATAACTATGATGTATAGTTTAGATGAAAAAATTTCCTCAGGTCTAAAGAATGTTGGGAAGCAGTAGTTAATGGATTTCAGGAACTAACATATATACAAGAAATGAGAAATGTGCAGAGAAATGAACTCAGAGAAATCAGGAAGAAGGATAGAAAATCCCTATGGCTCATTCAATAGGGGTTAGAGGAATATATTTTCCCCAAAGTCGTAGTAGCAGATCATGGTATGGGATACTCTTGAAATTTCATATCACTGCACTGAGAAAGTAAAAAATGCAAAGTTGTACACACTCCCAAAGAGTTTTGAGACTCTTCAAATGAAGGATTCATATTCTGTCATGAGCATCGTGAATCAATTATGCACCCATGGAGAAGACATTCAAGAGAAAAAGGTCGTTGAGAAGGTACTTCGAAGCCTTCCTCATAATTTTAATATGGTCATGGTTGCCATAGAAGAGTCAAAATACATGTCACAATTGGCAGTTGAAGAACTCATGGGATCTTTGTTAACCCATGAAGGTAGGTTTAGTCAAAATATTGAATCTTTGGAGAATGCATTTCAATCTCAAGTGTCCATAAGAAGAGGTAGAGGTTGAGGGAATAGAAGTAGAGGAAGACGAGGTAGAGGTCACTTTGAAATAGGAAAAAGGTCAAGTTCAGAATGTTCATAACAGAGTGAGCAGCCAGAATAACCATAGATACACTCTCAGAACCAAAGGGGTAAAGGCATAAATTTTAATCAGCCAAGATGGACTCACAAATAAAGTATCGAGTGTTATTATTACAAGAAATTTGATCACTACAACAGTGAATGAAGAAAGAAGCAAACAAATCTAAATAGGGGCAATGAAAATGTTAACAACATTGAAAAATGAACATTTGGATCAATGTTCTTTTCATGTCATGTTACAGAAGAAGAAAGCTACAGTAATGGTCTCTCGTTGTTGGACAATGGTTGCAACAATAATATGACAGGTAACACATATTTTTTTTTCTAATTTAGATAGCTCTATCACATCTCGAATTAAACTGGGAGATGATTATCAAAAGAAAGTTGCAGGAAAGGGTATTATGTACCTGGTTTTAGACATAATCTAATGAGTGTAGGCGAGATGAATGACCATGGTTATAAGGTCAATTTTTAAGGTCTCAAGTCTATAATCTTGGACAAACCACCCAGTAAGAAAATTATAGCTACAATACAAATTACCAAATGTATGCTTTGTTTCATCTGTGTGGTCAGGATTTTAGATCAGCGTATGCTTTGTTAGTCAGCACAGAATTAATCAAACACATTTTTACATAATTTAATTAATTTATTGGCGATGATAATGATTATTAATGTTTACTAGGGAATTAGTTTATAGGATCTTAAGAGGGTAAGAGATTAGTTGCAATTTTTTAGAATTTTGATTATTAAGAAGCTTTTTCAAGATCACCATAGTTTCTTTGAGTTAAAAGGTTAGGAAGGTTGGTAATGTGAAAAATATTTTGAAATTGAGATATAATCTAAGTATAGGCTCCACAATCTAAGAGAGTGTTTTTCATCTTCAACCTTCTTAGTTTGTGACACACTCTTTCGTCCCATGATTTTTTAGGAATTGAGAAATGCCTAATTTCACTTTAGAGCTAGTGAAACTTATCATTCTCATCATCATCAATATAATTAATATTAATTATATTTTAAAATTCTATTTTATTTGATACAAGAATTTTTATAAAAATATGTATATTAATATTTTAATGCTTAATATACACTTAAATTGAATAAAATGAAAATAAAAATATAAAATTTATATATATAAATGAAAATAAAAATATAAAATTTATATATGAGTGCATGTCTAGGGCATGTCCATAACTGTGCCTTCTTGTTGCGGAAAGGGCATGTCTAACCATGGTGCATGTCTAGGGCATGTCCATAATTGTGCCTTCTTGTTGCGGAAAGGGCATGTCTAACCATGGACAGGGAGCGTCGATGCATAGAAAATTCTGGGTTTTTTCCCATTTCAATAGCAGAAAAGTATTTCATCAAGATCTAAGACATAAAGGGGAGTCCAAATGTCAACACGAGATTCATGGCATCTAGCAATAGTCTAGCACTGACACCGGGTCTAGTTTTAACAGGAAATAACTATGATGTATAGTTTATTAAGATGAAAAAGTTTCTTCTGGTCTAAAGAATGTTGGGAAGTAGTAGTTAATGGATTTCAGGAACTGTATCCAACATATCTAGAAATGTGCAAAGAAATGAACTCAGAGAAATCAAGAAGAAGGATAGCAAATCCCTATGGCTCATCCAATAGAGGTTAGAATAATATATTTTCCCCAAAGTCGTAGTAGCAGATCATGGCATGGGATACTCTTGAAATTTCATATCAGTGAACTGAAAAAGTAAAAAATGCAAAGATGTACACACTCACCAAGAGTTTTGAGACTCTTCAATTGAAGGATTCATATTTTTTCATGAGCATCGTCAATCAATTATGCACCCATGGAGAAGACATTCAAGAGAAAAAGGTCATTGAGAAGGTACTTCGAAGCCTTCCTCATAATTTTAATATGGTCATGGTCGCCATAGAAGAGTCGAAATACATGTCACAATTGGTAGTTGAAGAACTCATGGGATCTTTGTTAACCCACGAAGGTAGGTTCAGTCAACATATTGAATCTTTGGAGAATAAATTTCAGTCTCAAGCGTCCATAAGGAGTCAGAACAACCACATATACACTCTCAGAACCAAAGCGGTAAATGCATAAATTTGAATCATCCAAGATGGACTCACAAACAAAGTATCGAGTGCTATTAATACAAGAAATTTGATCACTACAAAAGTGAATGAAGAAAGAAGCAAATAGATCTAAATAGGGGAAATGAAAATGTTAACAACATAGAAGAAGGAACATTTGAATCAATGTTATTTTCATGTAATGTTACAGAAGAAGAAATCAACAGTAATGATCTCTCGTTGTTGGACAATGGTTGCAACAATAATATCATAGGTAACACATATTGTTTTTCTGGTTTAGATAGCTCTATCACATCTCAAATTAAACTGGGAGATGATTATCAAAAGAATGTTGCAGGAAAGGGTATTATGTACCTGGATTTAGACATAATCTAATGAGTGTAGGCGAGATGAATGAACATGGTTATAGGGTCATTTTTTAAGGTCCCAAGTCTACAATCTTGGACAAACCACCAAGTAAGAAAATTATAGCTACAATACAAATGACCAAAAACATAATGTTCCCTTTGATATTGAAAAATGTAAGTTTGTGAGAGTCATATGCCCAAAATGTATCAAGCTCATATGAGACTTGGTTGTGGCATCTTAGATATGGCCATTTACCATTTAATGGTCTTAGTCTCTTATAGAAGAAGTCTATGGTCAAAGTTTTTCCCATTATAAATGAATAGAAAAACTCTTGTGAGAGTTGTATTTTGGCCAAACACTAAAGGGATAGTTTTCCCAATGCTTCCTAGAGAGAAAGAGACCACCTTGAACTGGTGCATACAAACCTTTGTGGTCCAATTCAAACTCAGTCAATAGGAGGAATCCTTTATTTTCTAACATTCATTGATGATTTTAGCATAAAAGAATGGGTGTATTTTCTTAAGCACAAATAAGATACATTTAAAAAATTTAGAGAATTTAAATCTTTGATAGACAAATAGAGTGGGAAGTATATCAAAGTACTCAGATCAAATCGAGGAGGTGAGTATGACTCCAAGGAATTTGCAGCATATTGCAGGAGGCATTGAATCAAGATACAATTTAGCACAAGATACCCTCCACAACGTAATGGAGTAGTTGAAAGGAAGAATGAGACAATAATGAATATGGCCAAAAGTATGATAAAGGAAAAGAACTTGTTAAATGAATACTAGGGTGAAGTAGTGGCATGCTCAATTTATATTTTAAATTTTTCACCAACCAACAATTTGAAAGATCGAGTCCCTCAAGAAGTCTGGAGTGGTATGAAATCTAATGTTTCTCATTTTAAAGTTTTTGGTTGGGTAGATTATTCTCATGTTCCTGAAGAGATGAGAAGAAAGCTTGATGTTAGAAGTGAAAATTTTATATTTGTGGGATATAGTGAACATTCTAAAGAATATAAGTTGTATAATCCAATTACCAAGAAGTTGATAGTAAGCAGAGATGTAAAATTCCAAGAAGATAATCTTGGGATAACCAAACAAGTGAAATACTTGTAGTTCATATTCCTTCTATGCAGGAAGATAAGAAGGTGGAAGCTACAGCACAAAAAACTTGTCCACCAAGACTTCCAAGATTGCAAGTACGAGTCCAAAGATAACAAAAAGAGCATAGTTCTTCTTCTTCTTCTTCTAGCAATGATTTAGATCAAACTATAGAATACTTAAGGAACCAAAGAACAAGAATCTTGAGAGAAATATATGAGGAGAATGATGACATGGTTCAACAAGCACACTTTGCTTTGTTATCCTATCAACCAGAATACTTTGAAGAAGCAGTAAAGGAATAAAAATGGGTTGATGCAATGAACAAAGAAATTGAAGCAATTGAAATAAAGAACACATGGGATCTTGTGTATCTCCCCACATGTAAAGTTAGCATTGGAGTTAAATGTGTGTATAAAACAAAATTCAATGAGAAAGGAAAAGTAGAGAAGCACAAGGAAAGACTTGTACAAAAAGGGTTTCCTCAACAACCCAGTATTGACTATGGAGAAACATTAGCTCCAATAGCATGTTTGGATACTGTCAGAGAAATTTTGGAAGTTGAAGCTAAAAAAAAATGGTCAGTCTATCAAACGGACATTAAATCATCCTTTCTAACTTGTTTTTGAAAGGAATAAGTTTACTTGGATCAACCACCAGGATTTTAGATCAGAGGTAAATAGTACAAAGTGTATAGATTGAAGAAAACATTGTATGGTTTGAAGCAAGTTCCAAGAGTTTGGTACAGTTGCATTGATACTTATTTGCTCAATAATGGGTTCAACTAGAGAGGTAATATTTTGATAGTTTTCCTCTATGTTGATGACATGATTTATATAGGAAATTTGTTGTTTAATGAATTCAAAGTAGCCATGAAAAGTGAATTTGAAATGATTGATCTTGGTTTATTAAATATTTTATAGGAATTGAAGTTGAGCACTCTGAAAAGAGAATTTTTATTTGTCAACATAAAGATGCCATAGATATTTTGAAAATGAACAAATGCAAGCCAACATATACACCAATTGCAACATGTACAATATTAAGTAAACAAGATGAAGGAACATAAATTGATTATACTCTATATAAGAGGCTTATAGGAATCCTCATGTACCTTATACATACTTGACCATATATTATGTATGCAGTAAGCTTAATTTCCAGATTCATGGAAAATCCCAAAATCTCTCATTGGAAAGTTGGAAAAAGAATTTTGAGGTATATTGTAGGTACAATAGATTATGGAATTCTGTATTCTAATTCAGGAGATGATTCACTTGTTTGATATACAAATGATGTGCATGATTGATTTCATGGGCTTCTAAGAAACATCCCATCGTCACAATTTTTTCAGTAGAAGCAAATTATGTGGTAGGAACTTCAACAACATGTCATGCAGTTTGGTTGAGAAGGATCCTTAGTGATCTTGCACATGAATAAAATGAGCCAACTACTATATTTTGTGACAACAGTTCAACAATTGCATTATCTAAGAATAATGTGTTTCAACATAAGACTAAACACATATACACTCACTATCACTTCATCAACGAGCTTATCAATGATGGTAGCATTATGCTACAGTTTTGTGGTTCGAAAGAACAATTAGAAGATATCTTCACCAAGCCATTGGGAAGAAATTAGTTTTTAATTTCAGGGACAACACTTAGGCATTGTTTGTGTTGATTTTTGTAATGGTCGAAATTAAGGGGGAGTCTTAAATGGAGTAATTTCTCCATTACTTGTTTGACCAAAACTAATAGAGGATAGGCATCTTAAATGCACAGACAAGATAGGTAAGTTTGCATTTATTAGATAGGTGAAGGGTGGAGTGTTCTAGAGAATTATCTCACATAATGTATTTTCTAATTTAAGTTTCATGTGAATGTAGAGAAGAGATCAATAGCTTCGTATTTGGTTGGTGTGTGTATGCTTTGTTTTTTGAATGGTTTCCTTTTCTTGAACTTGAACAACTATAAGTGGATAAATTAAATAGACTTATAAGATATTGCTTGATATAATCCTTCACCTTTGGGAAATAGATGTGATATCTACAAATATTTATAACCATCCCATTGGTATTAGATAAAACCTCAAGTATATCCTTGATAATCTGAGCTTCATTTTCCACACAGAAACAGAAAACGAGTAGTAACATCATACAAAAAGAAGATATGTGTAAGGATTTCACTTCAGCCCGACCTTATCCCCTTCACTTGATTTTCCCATTTTTTTGTCATTATCGCCCTACTAAGGTTGTCCGTGATTAAAAGAAATAAATAGGGTGATAGTGGGAACCCTTGACACACTCCACATCCATCTTTGAAAAAAGACTATCTTGATCCATTAAGAATAAAAACAAATGAAACAATTCATATGGAACACATAATCCATTTAACCATTAATAATTCAAAACCCACATGCAATAATAGTAGCCTTGGATACATCTAAAAGACTCGATCATAGACTTTTGAAAGATCAATTTTTAGAATCAAGACACAAAGCATTTAAACTTTGATGGTATGCATACCTTCCTGCGTAGATCCAATGGCTTCATGTATAAGGTGAAATTTCATAAATCCAAACTATTGATGGGTAATGAAAAATGATAAAATAGGCTTGATATTAACTGCTATTATCTTGGCTAAAATTTATATGGACTGTTGCTTAAGGGAATTGACATAAAATCATCAAAGGGGGTAGGACTCTCCAATTGGGGTATTAATAAAAACTAAGTGGCATTAATACTGTGGTATTTTAACATATTGTATTAATTCTTCCACCACATGAAGCAAGTCATCACCAAGAAGATACATTATTTTGTTTTCAATAATTATGCAGTCTGACCATCGGGGCCTTGACTATTATCATGCTTGAAGGAAGTAATGATTACTAAAAGTTCATATTTTGTGATTTCATTGTAGAGAGAACAATTTTCCTCATCCTCAATGAGTCGAGCAAACTACTTTAAAAATTTGATAATTTGTCCCATTTTCATGTGTTATGGATCATTAAACAATGACTCAAAGTGACTAACTTCCTTAGTGGCCAATTTCAAAAATCCTCACACCTTATTTCCACCTGGGTCTTGAATTTCCCAAAGAGTATTGTATATCTTCCTTAAATTGGAATATTTCTGGAAAAAAATTGTGTTTCGATCCCCAACCAAAATCCAAAGAGCCCTACCCTTAAGATGCCATGTTTTCTCTTATACCAATCATAGCTTTGAATGTTGAGACTCTAATTCTTGACATATCTCCAAGACTGAATTAGATCACTGGCCTCCATTAATCATACTACATAGTTGCTACAATTCTGCTTCAACATTCCCAAGATATTGATCTTCTTCAAGTCGACATTCTTATGCCCAAACATAATCCTTTTCCTTAATTTTCCAAAACATTGAGAGACAAATTGAACACTATATTGAATCCCAACATTGGCTTGAAAATGACTCCAATTGTCACTGAAAAACAGATTAAAACCTGCATCTTCGGACCATTATCAATTATACTTAAATAAGGCTCTTGGTTTCCCCATCCCTTTCTCAAATTTCAGAAAAATTGGGAAGTGATCTAAACATAAAACCTTCCCTGTCCATGAACGATAAATACAAAATTACTGAAGCAATACATTATGAAAAAGAAACCTATTCAAGTGATTCACAACTCCACCCTCACCATGACACAAAATAAATAGGGTGATAGTGGGCACCCTTGATGAAATCCACATACTCATTGGAAAAAATATAATCTTTATTCACTAACAAGAAAAAACAAATGCAATTTTGGATATGAAACACATAATCCATTTAACAATTGATAATCTAAAACCCACATGCAATAATAATAACCTTAGATACAAGCAATAGACCCAATCATAGAATTTTGAAAGCTCAATTTTTACAATCAAGATAGGTCACTTTTGAACTTTGATGATATGCTTACCTTCCTATTTAGATCCAATGTATTCATGTACAATGTGTGATTTTATAAATCCAAACTTTTTAGGAGTGATGATAGATTATAAAATAAGATTGAGTCGAACCGCTATGATCTTGGCCAAAATTGTATACAGACAATTGCACAAGGAAATCAACCTAAAATCATCAAACGAGGTAGGACTATCCGATTTTACTATTAATGGAATAAAAGAGGCATTAACACACTATGGAATTCTACTAGATTTTATTAATTATTCTACAACACGAAGTAAGTCATCCCCAAGAATATAAACTAGCACAGCCACTAACTCGCGGCTAGTAAATGCGGAAAGGTTTACTTCTGGTAAAACTCTCTCGTAGTTAAAAAAAACCCTAATTAGCACAGTAAAAATGCCAGGCCCACCAAAATCCATGGTGCAAGCCCACTAAAATCCATAGTGCAAGTTAATCATTCAAACTTGGCTTGCACAATAATTATTAAAATAAAATTGGAAAAAATAAACTTGACAATAATTTACCCTTAATACTTCATAAATATTAGCCAACTACAAATCCAAGGCCAGGCACGAAGTCTACTTCTTCTTCATACACATCAATGGCTGGTTCTAGGTCAAGGGGATCACGAACTTTTGTAGGCTCTCCCTTCGTTCCTAATCCTAGCATTATGACTCAGACTGCTTAAACGAGTGCTTTTGGTTCTGGATCGACTGTTGGTGCTTCTCGATCTATAAGGTCAACCACCTTATTTTTTCTCTCCTCTATTGGATTTACAATTTGCATGCATGAAGACCGAAATGATATATAAGAACAATGATATACATGATATGCCTTTCTAGACATGGAAAGGCAAAGACAAACCCTAATGTCTCCTTTATTGGATTTACAATTGGCATGCATGAAGGCCGCCGAAATCCTATGTGATATATAGGAACAATGATATGCCTTTCTAAGACAAACCCTAAAATTCGACATGCAAATAATGAAACCAACAGAGCTATTACATACAAATAAATCAAAAAAATTGAAAACTCATAAAGAAACCATACTGAGGACTGAACTTTCAAGATTGGGAATACCTCACAATTTGTAGGGAAATCAAGATTGAACAGTTGTAAATTCTTCTATACATCACACTCCCTCAACAGATAACTATTTGTCTTTGCTAATAAGAGGAATTCCTCATATGTTGATCGCTGCGATAATTCTTGTCCTTCACTATTCTAAAAACACTTTGAACACAGTATGTGCATTCATTCCAATGGAATTGGAAGCCGACAAGCTAAACGATGTGCACAGAAAAAAGGTTCGCAAGCATTACACACTCACACCCACAATCGATATTATCGATATGTCTCACACTCTGCCAACTAATGGAATATGAAATGGTATTTGCTACGTGAATAGAAGCAGGGTAAGTGGCATGAAACCTATTAATCACGCCACTAATCAGAAACACCCAATTCAATCGCAACCATCGATTAAATAGTGACGATGAAGAATATCTTATCATTCAATATGGAACATACACATAATATTTTTAATAAAAAGAATTTAAAATCTCTCATACACCAACAAACTCATGGGGCTGGTGAAAGCCTAAAGGTTTAGGTTGGCCCAAAGAATGAAATACGGATTAACAAAATTTTAATCTTTGTTAATCACTCAAACGTGGCAATCAGCTAGCCACCATAGTAAATTTTAAATATGATCAAGTAAAAGTAAAAAAATAAACATGTAAACGGATGTCTTTATAATAGTGAGGAAGTTAGTGGTTGAAATCACAACCATTGATTTATTGGGATCACTAAGAATATTCCATCAATATTTAATCTTGTCCATACAAAACTGATTAAGCACTAAAAACCTATTAAATGTGCCCATTGTCAATAGGTCTACGCCTTTCGGCGTAAAAATATATTTGAAGAATTATTCACTCCATCCATCAGGGCCTCAACTCTTATCATTTTTAAAGGAAGTAATTATTACTAAAATTTCATATTTTGTCATTGTAGAGAGAACAATTGTCCTCCTCAATGAGTCGAGGGAATTGTTCTATAAGTTTGAGAATTTGTCCCGTGTCCACCTATTATGTCTCCTTAAACAATGAATCAAAGTGAATAATTCCATGAGTGGCCAAGTTTGAAAACCCTTACACCTTATTTCCAATTGGGTCTTGAATTTCCCAAATAGTATTGCAGCTCTTATAAAAATTGGAATATTTCTAGAAAAAAAATGTATTTTGATCCCCAAATGAAATCCAAATATCCCTACTCTTAATATGTCATGTTTTATCTTGTTCCAATAACAGATTTGAATAGTGAGACTGTAATTCTCGACATCTCTCCAATACAAAATTATAGTCTTGTCCTCCATTATTAATAGTATACAACCGTTCCATTCTATTTCAACATTCCTAAGATCCTGATCTCGGTGAAGCTCACATTTTTGTGCCTAGATAGAATCTTTTTCCTTCATTTTTTGAAGAGTTGAGACAAATTGGACTCTATCTAGAATCCCAACATTTGCTTGAAAAGGACTCCAATTTTCACTAACCAACTAATGAAAACACATCTTTGGACCAAAAATATTTATACTTAAATGGTCTCCTAGTTTCCCCATTCCTTTCTCAAACTTGAGAAATATTGGGAAGTGATAAGAACATCGAACCTTCCCCGCCAATGAATGATAACTACCAAATGATTGAAGTAATCCATGATGAACATCAAACCTTCCCCACCAATGAACGATAAATAAAAAATGACTGAAGTAATACATGATGAGCAAGAAACCTATAGAGTTCTTCGCAACTCCAACCCCACCACTCCGATTATTACTCCAATAATTATGTTTAAATAATCTCCAATAATTATGTTTCCATAAATCATATGGCTTAAACATAACAACTTAGACTAGAAGGTCTCCTAACCCTCATATGGACCATACAAATTGACAATCAAAAAAATAATGATCCAATTACTTGCTATATACTTCTGAAAACATACACGACACAATTGATTTTTTTTTTTATAAGGGAAAATTTAGAGGACAGACTTGTAATAATCCCTCGGAAAGACCCATCAAATCCACTCCAGAAAAAATCCATCCAGGGAACAATTTTAATAGATCCCTAATAAGACCACCCGAAGTTCCCATTGTTTCTTGTATTAAGATGATATTCGATCAATACAACTCCACAAATCATTTTAGGGATATTTTCTTAGGTTTTCCCCCCATGCCTCTCATGTTTATAGACATGATATTCATAAAGGATCCACAGGAGGGTTTTGGTCTACTCTAAGGATCCCTAGGACTATTTTTGTCGACCTTGATATATTTTGTGATGGGAACGGTCTTGTGCATGCTTCAAAGTATATTTTTTTCCCACCCTACTCAAACTAGATTTGTTTAGTCCTTCTAACTCCAAGCCCTCTGAAGCTATAGACGGGGAGAGATGTTGAAGAATATATAGGTGTAGGGTTTTCATGAAACTAATATTGGTGAGGATCCCGACTCGAAATACTTGGTGAGTTGGAACATGTAGGAATCCCTCTCCCATTTTGAAAAAGGAAATGAATCTAAGTCCATTCCTAAGTCTCAGCAATGAATATTACTCTCAACCCAGAGGTCCCATAGGCCCCATTTGGAACAAATACCAAAACCATAGAAGAGGAGTTAAAGACATGAGACTTGCCCAAAGTATTCCAGAATGATGATATCTTTACCCACAAATCCTCAATGTTGAACCATTGTTCATTTGTGACATCTATTTCATTGGTAAATCAACACCATAAAGAGGTGATTTCCACATTGTGTGATTCTCCCTCTGTAATATACCAGATATAAAATGTATGTAGAACAGAAGTAAAATTCTAGTAATGGCAGAATAACAACAATATAACCAGAACATTCACCATAATAACATGAAAATGATATAAGAATAACAATAGAAATATCAGTTTGAATCTAAAAGCAATGTTCACGGGCCTCTTTGAGGGGGAAACCTCCAGTTGAGAAGAGCTCTATTACAATAATATCCAAGCTAGGGTTCTCATACCCTCAACTCTTATTTATACTAAAAAGAAGCATCTAGAGGAAGATCGTTTTAGAAGCGGAAGCTTCTATTAGGTCTTCTTACATCTGCCTTATTCTATTTTATTGAAAGGCCTTATTAATATTGACCTTTATTACATCTGAATATATTTTTCTACCTATGTGCAGGTTAGGACCCTAACATGTCCGCCCCCTTAAAAATAGCCTTGTCCTCAAGGCTTGAGATGAGGAAATTGCTGCAGAATGGTAGTTGGTTCCTAAGTGGCGTCTGTTGGAGTTGTATCTTTCCACTGAAATAGCACTTCCTTGATGGTTCTCTGATGTAGGTGACACTCACGCTGGTCCAAAACTGTGCAAGATACCAGATATAATAAATACACAGAATAGAAATAAAATGCTAGAAATGGCAGAATAACAGTAATATAACCAACATAATCTCCACAATAACACAGAAATAATATGAGAACAACAACTGAAATAGAACTTTGACTCAGAAAGCAATGTTCACAGGCCTCTTCAAGGGGGAAACCTCCAGTCGAGAAACACTCTATTACAATAATATCTAAGCTAGGGTTTTCATACCCTCAACCCTTATTTATACTAAATATGTCTATTAAGAGAAGCATCTAGAGGAAGATCCTTCTAGAAGAGGAAGCTTCTATTAGGTATTATTACATCCGCCTTATTATATTTTATTGAAAGGCCTTNATCACCTTCTTCAAGCATGAAACATGAAAAATAGGATGTAGCTTCGACTGACTGGGCAGAGCTAACTGATATGTGACTTATCCCACATGCTTGAGAACTGTGTAAGGACCATAAAATTTGGTTGCTAGATTCTGACACTGCTCGACCTTGAGGGAATTTTTCTTATATGGTTGCAGTTGCAGAAACACCTGATCCCCTTCTGCAAATTGATGTTCAGAGCGACCTCGATCTGCTTGTTGCTTCATGCGATTCTGTGCCATGACCAAGTTCTCTTTACGGGTACGAAGAATATCCTCTCGGACTGTAAGTATTTGTTCAATTGCCTAGACCTTCGAGGTACCTAGTAAGTATGAGAGAACTGAAGGTGGCTTCTATCCATACAACGCTTCAAAAGGAGTCATGCGAGTGGCTATATGGTATGTAGTGTTGTACCACCATTCGGCTAGGGGTAACCATTGAGTCCACTGGTGTTGTTTTTCAG
>JASDQU010244091.1:90559-111098 GCA_032191745.1 Picea mariana | reverse complement strand
TTAAGCATGAACTCAAAGAAGTGAAAACTTCCTCTTTCGTTGCCATATGATGTGATGCGCCATAATCTATAATCCATAAATCAGATGAGGAATTAATTGCAACAAGAGCATGATGATTACATTTCTTAGGAGCATAATCTTCTTCCATTTGCTTCTTGACCCCTTCTGGAATGAAGTTTCCAAGGTTGTTCTTTTGAAGTACATGTGCCATAAGATCGATTTGTTTCTTCATGCATGTGGATTATTCATGATTTGGTTTATTGCAGTAAGTGCACTGCTTTCCCTTCTTCTTCTTCTTCTTCTTGGAATCTGAAGAGTCTTTGGAACCTGAAGAATCGTTGAAGGGTTTGGAATATATGTTGGTTACTACTCTCCTCTACCGTCTGAGTTATTGACCCAGGGTTCATGTCTTTCGAGTTTCCAACAAAGCCTCTAAAACTATCGGCCCTCCTGGTAACCCAGAAGGCAACACAGTACACAGAGTGCACTGTGCAGTCTCACCCGAGATAGCTTTAAATGAGTGGTTGTAAGACTCAGGTGTTTATAGCCTAGGATTGAGTATGAAATAGGGGTTTATTAATCAGATCCGTATACTACGAATTGTGATTGTAAGCTACTATTATTCATGGGTGTGCATCTATCTTTCACAATTTATTTCCTGAACAACACAATCATATCCCATAACAATGTATTAACTCATTCATTAAGCATAACAATTGACTGCTGAAAGCAAACAAATATATACATGCATTCATCACATTACATAAATATTATCGTGGTTCACCCCCTCCTAGGCTACATCCACAAAGATTTGGCTCTTGGCTCTTTTATTATGGTAGTTCTGCATCTCCAGCGCCGCGCGCTTACAATTCCCTCAAATGGGTAAGATTTGTATGAGACGAACTAGATCGCACCAGGCTCCACAGCCTGTAATCTAATCCTCATATCTTCGTTCTCTCCTCTGTTCTTAGCTCAACAACTTACAAAAATGGTTCATAATAGTATTACATAACACATCAACTCATACATAACTATGATAGGATATTACAAAAGCCGAACTAATACAAAAGCGAACCAACTTCTATATGATATCTGCGTATCTATATTTATATATATCGGGCTCTTCAGCCATTTACAATGTATTACCAAAACCCTAACCCTACCGACGTTAGATCTTCCTCCCATGCAAGCGTGTTGTTCTTCCTCCAGCTGTCGCTTTCCTTGTGCACGCTTTCTTGCATGCACGCGTGTTGTGTTACCTTCCAGCTGTTACTTCCATTTTTGCACGCTTTCTTTCCCACGATCATCCTTCTTTCCACTTCGGCCTGGTGCCAACATGCCCCCGACATTGACATGTGACTTGTCCTGAGTCACCTAATCCTTCTGAGCTTCTTCGATTTCCTTGGTGATCGTCTGTAACTTTTCCTTGAGCTCTACTGCTTTTGTCAGTGTCTGCACGGTCTTCTCCTTGATGTTGTCTACTACCTAAACTGCCACTTCATCGCTCAACAATCCTGCACATTCGGCTTGGGTCTGTGCTATCTGTGTTTTAGCTCCTTCTGCCTGTGCGAGTATTTCTACTACCCGTTCCTGTAGTGGCTCTATTTAAGCCTGACGCTCCTGTTTCTATGTTTGCGCAGTGATAAGTTCTACCTGCATCTTCTTCATCTCCTGCATCCCTTTGAATCGTTCTAGGATTGATATGGTCTTATGCCTCTGTTTGAGTTCTTGGATCGTTGCATTGATCCTTTCTTCTTCCTTGTCCCAGCGTTGGACCTGTGGATCCTCCTCCAACCTTGTCCAAAGTTGCGTTGCTTTGTCAAGCAGTTTAGCTACTATGCTAACCTGTTGTTCCATCACCTACAGCTGCACTATTGCTTCCTGCTTCCTTTGCTCCTTCACCGTCGGTGGAGCAGTTGGTGTGAGTTGTTCGCGAAGATTCTCGATCTCCTTATGATATTGATCAATTGCCTGCGCAATCTGGTCAATCTTTCCTGCTACTGGGAGTTCATTTCCTTGCACAATGCTTAGGAGTTTCTAAAAAATTCCTCCCACTCTTCGTTCCAGTTCATTCCTGCGTTCTTTTTCCTCCTGAGTTTCGAGCTCAGCCTACTCACAGACTTTTTCCTGCGCATCCCACTTCTTTGTTGCTTGTTGTAGCTCAACTAAGTTTTTATGTGCACGAGACTATACCTTGTGGTCGACACTAACCTACAATTTGTGTAGTGCCCTTGATGGCATCTGCGTCAAGACCAATTAGATGTGGTCCAAATCCTTCAAGGGTGTCTGCCCCACGATTTCATCCATGCACAACATGCTAGGTTTGATGTAAATCGTTGCGTTTGTGTGTGGCATGGAGCGGACTGGGTCTCATTATTCTACCTCCACTCTTTCTTTGGTCTGTATTGTCGGTAGCTCTATGCCTCTTCTGCTGCTTGTTGTCTGTGCTTCCCCAAATTTCTTGAGGAACTATCTCATTTATGTCAGCTCTTTTTGCAGTTTATCCCTGTGGTGTGCTGCATGATCGAAATCTTTTGTTAGGCAATCCTGGACCATTCTGACGATCATTTCCCCATTGTCCTCCGTGATCGTATAGTCTGGCGATGCTTGTTGCGCCTTTGATTTCTTGCGCGTGCCTCCTGCCTACATGGCTGGTCTCTTATTTCCCCCTGATTCCCGTGTGATGCGATTTGGGGCAGTCTCCTACGCTCCCTCAGCCTGTTTCTGTTGTCCGTTGGTCGGTTGTGTAGTCTCTTTCTTCCCCTTCTGGGTCCCTGTCCGTTTTGACCCTTCGTCTGCCTAAGTCGGCTTGGTTTGGCCCGTCCTTGGTTTCTTGGGCACTAGGATTTTCGGAGGCTGCATTTCTGCTTGTTCTGCTTTTCCTTCTGCTGTTGTTTCTAGTACTTCCTGGGTAATGGTTGGGATCCTCCATTCATCAGGCCATTCGTTGATGACCATGTCGATATCACCCTCTGTGATTCACTAGCGCATCTGTAGCCACTGTTTATCTGGATCCTGCCTTGGTTGTATCCACATTGTTTGGCATGTGGCCCGGAAGATGGTGATGTCCACATATTGCACGATAGCCTCTGGTGTTATTCTCCATGATCGACTGATAACTTCATGTATATCCCGTAGGTATGCTTCGAATATGATTCTGTTCTCCCTCTTATGCCTGGCCTGTGGCCTAGATCTCAGTAATAAGTATCTCTCTCCCGCTGGCTGTGGTCTGGTACAAAAAATTACATACCCTGGTTCTCACCATCCCATGAAGGCTATTAGGGTGATCAACCATGAGTAATTATGTGCCTAGGTCCTGCACATCCTTGCAGTCCTCTTGAAATAAGTTCAATAGATATGGCACCTAGCTCATCGAGGTGCCTTTTGCGCACTGAGCTGCAACTGCAATGACTCCTGCTGGTACTTCGTCTTTGCGGCATTTTCTGAGAAATTTGCAGGCTAATATCTTTGCACCCAATTGTGTAGTTGTGTTGTTGATTCATTTGATCATGATGCCCCTCATTCCTCTGGCGGTGCCATATTTTTTCTTCATTTCTTCTGCCAATGCTTTCTCCTTGGATTTGTCGTCCAGAATCAACGTGGGATCCATACCCCAGGTTGGTAACCCTATGATTTGTGCGATAAGCTCAACAGTTATGGGGACGGGTTTGTCTAGCCATATGTCCCCTCCATGTGTGACTACTAACAGTTGCTTGATGCATGTTGTCGCGTACTGGCCTCTGCCAAAATTTGGTAGCTTCAACAAACCTAAGATCCTTGTTCTGTCCAGCCCAATTTCCCACTGGTATGGTTGGCTGATCATTTCTCCAAATCGGGTTACACCTATCGTCTACATAAAGACCCTCTACGCCAGTTCCGAGAACTTGGTTTCATCTTATACGTCATGGTTTGAATATTTGAGCTTCTGGAAGTGACCCAGTAGCTCTGGTTCTACCCGTACTCCAGCTGGTATGCGTGGTAGAACAATTTCTACTGCAAGTTTCTTGCGGGGTGAGCTCAGTATCTGAACTTTCTCTTCCTACAGTGGTGGTTGGTTCAAAGTTCCAGCGACTTCTGGTTGCTCCCCCATCAGCCATTCTGGCCAAGTCGAGGCATTTGCAGCGGTCTCCTCTGCTGGTTGACCTAAGATGGTCGTTTTTGGCTCGTTTGGTTGTACTGCTGCTTCAAGATTTTGTGTCGTTCTGTTAACCTCCAGGGCTGCTTCGGTGCTTTCTGGCTGCGCTTCCTGTTGGGTTACCACTTCCTTGTTCTGAGGCACCTGTGTCGGTGCTGGTGTATCCACTTTCATGGCCTCTGCTTGGGGCTGTTGAATCTCTTCTAGTATCAATGTAGAGTTTACCGGTATCCTCTCTGGGGATGGGATTTCGTCGATGTGGACGATCTTTGGCTATTGTTGTTTGTTCTCTTCCAGCGATCCTCATGACCTAGTTTGAACCCTGGTCGATCTGGTTGCCTGGCTTGCTTCTGTTGGCTTCGACGGTGCCATAGTGGTGATTGTCGAATGTTTGCTGAGTTCGAATAACTTTGGTGAGCTCTGTGGTCTTGCTCTGTTCGTTCTGGCTGCTAGTACTCTCTCTCTATTTTTCTTTCGCGAATAGACTAGTTGCTCCCGTGATTGCGTGTTGTATGGGCTTGTCATGAAGTTTGTCAAGGATGCTTCCTTCGTTATGTGTTTAATGCATCATAACTATGGGTTCAATGAATCTGCGGTGGTTTCGTACTTGCCATTACGTTTGCTTTGTCGTCTCCCGTTGGCATGTTTAATGCGATGTCCCATCGGTCCTTACCGTGCTTTAATTCCGCTTAGTGTTGTCCTATCATACTGCTTTTGTTGACTTTTCGTTTCCTACTTGTTTTCCCTTTATATGCAACCGTTGTGCGTGCCTTTGTCGTATTTGTGTTTCGAGCATCATGTTGCCTTTCTATCTCTGGTGTGTTGCACGCTTTTTAGTCTTATTTCCATTTTGTTCTCCTTTTTTTTCTTTTTTTTTTTACTACACGGTGGGTGGTCAACTGTCCTTGAACAACTTCAATCGGCTCCCGTTGATCATTCCTCTAAGGTATGTGCCTGCTAAATCTCTTAACTGTATAGCTCCTCCATTCGTGACAAATTTTACCTTTCATGGTCCTAACCAATGCATTATGAGCTTCCCCGGGTGCTGAAACGACTTACTGTCGTAGAGAAGTACTAGATATCCTTCCTTGAATGTTTCTTCTTGATGTGTCGATTGTGCCAATCTTGGTCTCTTGCTTTCTGCACTTGTTGATGGAATCCTGCCAGGATTTGGTCTTCCTCCATTGATAATTACTGATTCAATCTTTCCTGTACTACGCCTCGTTCTATCATGTGTGTGATAGCTGCTACGCGTAAGCTGGATACTAAAAATTCTAATGGCACTATTGTTTCTTGGCCATAGACTAGATTGAAAGGTGTGTTCCCTGTCAAATTTTTGCATGTGGTCCTATACGCCCATAATACTGATCGTACTTTGAGGTCCCAGTCGTTTCTGTTGACATTACAGTTCTTTGTTAGTGCATTCTCCAAAATTTTGTTGAATGCTTCTACTGTGCCAATCGCCTGTGGATGATACAATGTGCTCTTTTGGTGATGAACTTCAAACTCTTTAGTCATCACGCAGATGGTGTTGTTTATGAAGTGTGTGCCTTGGTCGCTCATTAAAACTCTTGGGCACCCAAATCTAGTGATTACTTGTTCAAACAAGAAGTGTGCAGCTGTCTCTACGATGCAGCCTTTTACTAGTGCTGCTTCCGCCCATCTTGTTAGGTATTCTGTCGCGGTGATAATGTATCTTACCCCTATTCTTTTGGATGGTGGGTTAATTGGTACCACAAAGTCGATTGCCCATTTATCAAATGTCTGTAATGTTACTTGTGGTCTTAGTGGCATCTCGTCCCTTATGTTGGGTTTGCCTACCCTTGGACAGACATCGCATCTCTGACAGTACTCTTTCGAGTCGCTGTGAATCGTTGGCCACCATAATCCTGCACGTAGTACCTTCTGCGCGATAGCTTTTCCTGCATAATGCCCTCTTGCGATTCCCTCGTGGGTTTCTGCTAAAATTCTTGGTCATTCGTGCTCTAATACGTACCTTCACAAGATGTTGTTTGCGCCCATCTTGTATAGGTGTCCTGCGATCAGTTGATAGTCGGTTGCGCGAACTACCGGGTTCTTCTTCTGCGTGGTGGTATATTCTTGCGGCGCAGTACCTGAGCTCAAGTACTGGATGATGTATGCGAAGTAGTCATCAATAATCTGTACTGAGAATAACTGTGCATACAAAAAGTTGTCTTCTAAATTCGTAGGTTCTTCTCCATTTGTGACCCTGGACAGGTGGTCAGGTCCTACATTCAGTTTTCCTACTTTAACTAGTACTTCAAAATCAAATTCTTGAAATAGCAGTAACCATTGACAAATTCTCCCCCCCAACACTAGCTTGTTGACTAGGTATTTCAGGGCTAAGTGATCTATAAACATCTTAAAATGTTTTCCCAATAGGTAATGTTTGAACTTTTGCAGTGCATAGACCATGGCTAGGCCTTCTCTTTCTGTCATGTTATAATTATGTTTCGAGTCTAATAACTTTCTGCTTGTGAACGCTATCGGATGATCCAAGTCTCCTGCTCCTGGCTACGCTAAGATAGCTCCCAGTGCTATCGTTGATGCATCTACATGCACATGGAATGTCTTTTCCCAGTCTGGAAATACTAATATCGGTGCAGTAACCATTTTTTCCTTTGGGGTATCCAGACTATGTTGACACTCATCGTTCCATTGATACTTTGTATCCTTCCTTAACAATTTTTCCAGTGGTGTTGTGACCTGTGCATACCCTTTGATGAATTTCTTGTAGTATCATGTGTGCTCTAGGGTTGCTCTTAGCTGACAGACTATTTTTGGTGTTGGTAAGTTAACAATGATGACGATCTTGGTCGGATCCACTAACAAGCCTTGTTTGCATACTATATGGCCCAATAGTATCCCAAACGGTGTTCTAATTATGCATTTCTTGATGTTCAATGATATCTGGCATTGTCTACATCTCTCTAACATCAGTCATAACACTTCCACATGGTTTTTCAACAGACTATAAACTGTCCAGTCATCCAGGTATACTTCAAGGAACTGATGGATGAATTCCTTAAATGTTGCGATGACCACTCTGGAGAATATTGCGGGTGCATTCTTCAGTCCAAACGGCATGACTGTGTACTAATAAGATCCCCATTCTGTCACAAATGTGGTCTTGTGTCTGTCCTCCTGTGTTATCTTAATATGATGGTAGGCTGAGAATCCATCAGTGAATGAGTAAGCTTCATGTCCCCCCACATTCTCTAACACTTCATCCGTGAACGGTGTAGGGAATGGGTCGTGTAGGCATGCATTGTTCAACTTCCTCAAGCCAATGCATATTCTGATCCCTCTTCCTTGTTTCTTGTCCTATACTACCATTGGACTTATCCATTCTGATTCCTCAACTAGTTCGATGATGCCAACTTCAAGCATCCTGTCGATCTCATCTTTAACTTTCTGTTTATATATGGGGTTCAGTCTGTAGGGTCGTTGTCTAATAGGTCTCACTTCAGGTCTGAGTGGTATCTTCATCTCTCCCAGTTCTCTGGCTATACCCTTCATCTATGTAAATGTTGTGGGAAAAAGGTCGTTATATTTGTGCAACATGTTTGTGATGCTTTCTACTGTTTTCTCATCCCAGTAGTCTCCAATGCTAGCCATTTTGGGCTGCTCAACTGTCCCGATGTTAACTTTCTTTACCTTGATTGGCGTGGAAATGACTTCTGATTTTATGGGTGGTCCTTCCACATCTCTTTTGCCTTGTACTTCTTCGATCTGAATGTCGTGTGGGTCATCTTCATTTGGTGCTTCCTCCTGTACATGGTAACATGACAGTAGTTCCTTGATTGTCTGTTTATTCCGTTGTTGCTCTTCTGTGATAAATTCTATTTTCTGTTCTTTGATGAATATTACTCCTCTGATTCATTTAAGGGATGCGTCTATGTTGGGGTTCTCATGCTCAAATGAGAAAGTGATTGTGAAGTTCTATTGCAATGTCCTCCATGTTTTAGTTCTTTTGCACAATTCCTGGTCTATATACCAGTTCGTTGTATGCCCTCTAAAGTATGTATGAAGTGATGAGGCCATTTCTCTGGTGGTGTCATTTTCCACAATGTTTTGCACTTCGCCAAGTATTATGTTGGTGCCTCTTGTCCATCGTATTTTTGTTGTTTGTTGTATTCTTGTTATGTGCCGAACCTTATGCGTAATAGTCGCTTACATGGATACCAGTCAGTGATGGTATCTTTATGTGCACCCCACCATCTTGTGGGTGTGGCCTTAAGTGCTAAGTCAAGTGCTAACAATCGTTGGTTTATAATACTTCGTCTTCATATTGTGTCAAGAATGTTTCCAAATCATTTAGTCCATGGAAACTGGGTGGTTCTCTGATTTTTATGCCTACCCATCTTACTGCGCGGTCTATTCTTGCACATCTTCGCGTGGATACTTCGTGTAGTCTCTGCTGCCAGTTTTCTAACCCGGTGTCTGAGTCTGTTGCGCATGAAGTAATGCTCCGCCAACTGAGTACCCCGTTTGCAGTTGGGTTTACGTAATCCTCATCGCGCACAGTTGTTCTGTACAACTGGACGATCTCCTCTAAGTCCAGGCAAGTGGGTACTATAAACCTCTCCCCTTCTGATAGATCTAGTGGTGCTATGACCCTGTATTCTCTGAATTCAAATGTCATTTTCCTAGTTTTCAAATTAATTATGGTCTGGTTGTCAAACGCCCAATCTAGACCAAGCAATGTTAGGTAAGGTGTTGTGTCGTCCACTATTTCAATGACTTCAAAGTCTGCTTTAGTGCGCACTCCATCAAGATCTACTGTCACTCCTTTCAGTCTACCTATTGGTAGGACTCTATGCTAGTTTGCTAGTTTCAACTGGACATTTGAGTATCCTAGTGGTTGCTCTCCCATACATTGCCATGTCTTCTTTGGTAGCACATTCAGCTCGGATCCTAGGTCTAGTATAATGTCTCCCATATTGAAATCCCCATTGTTAGCATTTAGTCTAAATTCACTACTTGTTCTTCTTCTTGTGTGTAGGTGGTTGACGACTTTTTGTTCTAGCTTTTCTTGTCTCGTTGCTACACTTTTCTAGTATGTTTTGCAATATTTTCACAGATGAAGGACCACTTATTACTTTCACGCATGATTGCAAAAATCCTTTGATTGTACTTACTTGTCCCTTGGGCTGCATTCCGTTGGTATGATCCAATGATGTCGACATCTCATATTCTGGGGCTTCCTTGAATGGTTGCGCAGTTGAAGTCGACGTTGTGTCCTCCTTCTGGAATTCTTGTATGGCTTCCTTAAAGGTCTCCTTTTCTTTTGGCATGTCGAACTTCTTTCTTGGTTCAGTGTTCTTCTTTACCCATTGGTTCTGTGTTGGTTCCTGTCGAACTGCATCATTTCCTGTTTTCGTTCCTCCACAAGTGACTATATTGATGTTTCGTCTGTAATCCCTTGCTTTGGCTGAAATCCACTGGACATTCTGATTGTTTTGGTTCCTCTTTTCCTAAATATTTACTAGTAGTGTCAGACATTCCTCTGTATCATGGTCCGATGCACAACAATATGTACAAGTTGCTGGTGGGAGTGGACTTTCCCGTGCATAATGTCCCGGTTGCTGACAATTGTGACATGTGACTAGTCCTCTACCACATCAGAAACCTCCTCTGGCTTGTCCTCCTCCTTAGTAGCTTGGTCGGTCACCTCTCGACATGTTATACTCCGATGCATGATTGTACTGCGTAGTATTGTACTGGGGTTGTGCCGGGTTATACTGCGGCTACACCTTATTGTATGGTTGTTGCATAGTATTATACTGCTGTTGCACAATGTTGTATGGAGTTGGGGCTTGATTGAACTGTGGTGTTGCTTGTCCAGTCATCATTTCGGCCTATACCCTATATGCATCTGATGTTCGTTCCCGCATCAGCTCCATAGTTCTGCAATCTTTGTCGTCGTGGCCCACTGACTTACAAAAGGTGCAATATGATTTTTTTGGAACTGTCTAGTATTTCTGCATAATCGTGCAGTGATAAGGGTCAGGACCTAGTTTCTTGCATATTTCACACCATAATCCTCCTTGTGGTAGCGCATTTGGCATACATGTTGCCATATACTGCACGAATGTTGGGAATTCGTTCTTGTGGTGTCCTTCCGTCCTACATGTGGTGCACCAAACAACTTCTCGTTTGTCCTTGTTCTTATTCTGGTTCAACTGAAACGTTAAATTCTTCAAATTCTCCTTCAATTCCTCAATAGCGGGGTCCATCTATTGGTACTGGTTCTCTTCCAGTTGCAAGGTTGCTTGTAGAGCCTCTGCCTGCGTCTGAAATTTCTGTTGTCGTAAGGGATATTGTAAGTGTGGGAGTAGTGAGTTGACAAACAGGTGCCGATGCTGCATCTCGGTCATAAGGTATTTTAGTTTTCCCTTTATTCACTTGAATCTCTGGTCAATCTCCCATACAGACTCTCCTGGTTTCTGTCTTATCTCGATCATCTCGTTCATGTATTGATCCTCTGAGCTCAGCTTCTAGAACTCATTAATCAGTAGCTTCTTAATGTCTGCTAATGTCCTTGTTGTCCCAGGGGAACTGTTTATGTCTAGACTCATGTACTAGTCTAGAGCACGGTCTCTTAGTGTAATCGCTAGCTGGACAAGTTTGGTATCTTCATCAGTGATATGCTTTTCTTCCTAGATCTTTGCACAAATGAACAAATGCTTCTCAGGGTCTTCTGTTGCTTCCCCTCGAAATTCTGGTAATTTGATAGTGGGATCGTGTCCTGCCATTCTAAATACTGAACTACTTCCTCCTCCGCGCGGTGTAGATACTTCACTAGTGCTGCCTGAACTGGCTCCTCCAGTTGTTGCTCCTAGTGTAGTTGTGCTTCTTGCTGTTGGACTTCCTCCGAACTTCGGTTGTCTAAATGGTGGTGTTCTCTTTGGTGTATTAGTCGTACATGGGTTTATGGGTTCCACACTGACATTAATATGGATAGGATGGCTGCCTTCTCCTCTCGTTCTTGGGCATCTCGTCTTCCTCTCATATGTTGCGCACAGGATTTTCTCAATCTGCTCCACAACCCGGAGATCCTCTACCTCTTCCTCATCGCTCGCCAAGCCTTCCCTTGCAGCTACGACTCTCTTCTTGGTATTCACCTTATATTGGTAGGGTACTCTGCTATGCATCATTCTCGGTGATGCCAAGATCCACTTGAGTTGGTCATCATCCATCATGATCGGGTCCAAGGGTTCCTCCTCCTTCTTGCCTTTATCCTTACCTCCTTCCATTTATCCTCTCTCTGTTAGTGTTTCCCCCCTTCCGCCATGCACATAGGGAAGTTTAGCTGTCTGATTCCATTTTCATTACACCTTTGTTATATAAACATATCTTAATAGAAGTATATAAGGATTGAATGTACCTTCCTTGAGGTCCACGTAGAAATTCTTGCTTTGTTGCATTGTATGACTTCGTTGTGTCAATTGCAAATTCGATGATGAAACCTACCATAATATTGTCAAGCCAAAAGTCTACTTCACGGGTGAATTTGTTGTTCACTTGTTGTAACTGCTTAATATGCACCAGAGTCCAATCTAGCTGTCAAATCCAGTTAGTCGTGTGGTTATCCTTCAACCTTAGTATCCACTCATGTAGTATATGTGAAAAATCACAAAAAAAGATTTTGTGTAAAATAGTAAACACATATTTGCCCAGATATCTACGAGGTGTGATTCTAGGGTTTCTATTGTCTTTCTGTGCAAACTCTAGCTCTTTGGTTCTCAACCAGCCTTCAATTTCTACTTTCGTGGGGTTCCAAGTTCTCAACATTCCCTCCTAATGTCTCATTGCTCTTCTTGTTCTTCTCGTTCTTTTCTCGTTCAATCTATCTCATCTACTCACTCCTCTCTTGTTCCTATTAACATGGAAACATAACCATTTGTTGGTTACTACTCTCCTCTATCATCTGAGTTATTGACCTAGGGCTCATGTCTTTCGGGTTTCCAACAAAGCCTCTAAAACTATCGGCCCTCCTGGTAACCCATAAGGCAACATAGTACATAGAGTGCACTGCACAGTCTCACTTGAGATAGCTTTAAATGGGTGGCTGTAAGACTCAGGTGTTTACAGCCTAGGATTGAGTATGATACAGGGGTTTATTAATCAAATTCGTATACTACAAATTGTGATTGCAAGCTACTATTATTCACGGGTGTGCATCTATCTTTCACGGTTTATTTCCCGAACAACACAATCGTATCCCATAACAATGTATTAACTCATTCATTAAGCATAACAATTGACTGTTGAAAGAAAACAAAGATATACATGCATTCATCACATTACACAGATATTACCATGGTTCACCCCCTCCTGGGCTACGTCCACAAAGATTTGGCTCTTGGCTCTTTTATTGTGGTAGTTCTGCATCTCCAGCGCTGCGCACTTACAATTCCCTCAGATGGGTAAGATCTGTATGAGGTGAACTAGATCGCACCAGGCTCCACAACCTGCGATCTAATCCTCAAATCTTCATTCTCTCCTCTGTTCTTAGCTCAAAAACTTACAAAAATGGTTCATAGCAGTATTACATAACGCATCAACTCAAACATAACTATGATAGGATATTACAAAAGCCGAACTAATACAAAAGTGAACCAACCTCTATATGATACCTGCATATCTATATTTATATATATCAGGCTCTTCAACCATTTACGATGTATTACCAAAACCCTAACCCTACCGACGTTAGGTCTTCCTCCCATGCACGCGTGATGTTCTTCCTCCAGCTATTGCTTTCCTTGTGCACGCTTTCTTGCATGCACGCATGTTATGTTACCTTCTAGTTGTTACTTCCGTTTCTGCACGCTTTCTTTCCCACGATCATCCTTCTTTCCACTTCGGCCTGGTGCCAACAATATCCCTCCTTCTCGTTATGTTTCTCCTTTCTGTTATGTTTGGATGATCCTTTCCCATCATGCATGGTGAGTGCATGTGCATTGGGATCCTTGATTAGGCCTATCTGAATGAGTTTTTTCTGCTCATGTTAAGAGAATCAATGAACTGCTCCATGGTAGGCATCTTCCACTTTGTTCCCAAGATATATCTGCCAGAATGGAAAGTGGAGACATAAACAACATATTCTGGTCCTAACTTAGCCAATATTGTTAGAATAAGTTGGTTTACTTCTGTAGACTTATCAATACCACAAGATGCCAAGCTCAATATCAAAGATTTAAACTTAGTAAAGAAATCCTGTATATTATCAAAAAATTTAGGATCCAAGGTATTCAACTCTACCTCAAGCATATGACCTCTCATCTCATCCTACTTTCCAAACATAATTTCCAAGGTTGTCCAGATCGCGTTTGGAGTCTTGCATGTGGCAACATGCAACCATAAATCGGATGAAATCAATTCAAGAAGAATTCTCGTCGCCTCATCTTTTCGGTTCTCCCGTCCGGTCTTCTCAATTACTGATGTAGATTGTGTTTCTGTCCCCATCGTCAAGTTGTACAGTCCTTTTCTTTTGAGTTGGAATTTTGCCTTCGGCTTCCATTCAAAATAATTGTATGGTGTGAGGATTACCACCAAGTTTTATTGCAGAATAGGTGTCTTATCCATATCTCCCACTATTTCTGAGAAACCCTAAAATTTACCCTCAAGCTGTAAGTGAAAAATTGAGAAATCACTGAAGAAAAAGGCACTTTTAGAGGTTGTCGCACCTTTCCTTAAGACACAGAGTGACAATCTCCTAGTTGTCGCACTCTGGTAGTGTACTCGGGTGCAACAACTTCTTGTCGCACTCTTGTAGTGTACTGGGGTGCGACAATTCCATAATTAAAAACATTGCAAGTCTAGGGTGCGACTGTCGCACCTTTCGACAAGGAGAAGGTGCAACAACTTTAAATTGTCTCACTTTTCGACTAAGAAAGGCTACGACAATATTTGTTACACCGATTTTGCTTCTCGAAACTCCGATTTTCCTCTTCTATGGCTTGTCTGTCTTGCTCCAACCAGCTTAGCTCTGATACCATGTCAATGTTTCATTGAAACCTGCACAGGAGATCTAGCTAAAGCAAGTACAAACAAAGCTTATCAAGAAAGGAAAAGAGATTCAATATGGAAGAATGAGAAAATATATTCACACTACTCCAATGAGCTAATCAATGATGATCATTGTGATACAATGAATGAGTGGAATACACTCATATATATGAAAGAACATTCTATAATTAAGAAAAACAATCAAGCAATTAACTTTCCTTAGGAATACATGTATGCATAATAATGATGGTCTAAATAGAAAGTCTAAAATAGAACTTATCAGTTAACTCCCACTAACCTAGTGTATCGAAAATAGTAATTTCTCCAATAGATTAAAAGAATTGCCATCGTATTAAACTTAAATACTTATCTTATTTATCGATTAGATTTAAATGCATTTGTAGAATTGTTAAATGGTTCATTAAATTATAAATCAAAATTACAATTTCGCTAATGTTGGAGTGAATTCAAATAAAAGCAAAACCAATAAAAGTTAAAATGAGTAAACATTTCACTTTTTTTTTAATAAATTAAATTAAAGAGATTATGTAAGTTGTCAATCCCTCTATTGTGGGTATATTTAATCATTCATTATTTTGGAGATATATGTACAATCACTTTTTTCCCAACTAATATCTAAGCTAAAATTTCTCAATTAATCTCTAAACCAAATTTTCACAATTCCATCATGTCTAGTGACTTTGAAAATTGAAATGGAATGATAGGGTCTATTAAAATAGTGGATCTCTTCAATATTTTACTTCTATTTTTTTCCAACTAGTCTTTGACCATCCTGTTATGTCTAGTGATAGTGGAAATCAAGATGGAATGATAGGATCTGCTAAAATGGTGGATGGATCACTTCTATATTTTACTCCCAACCAAACTCAAATTGGATGATTGCCACAAGCTTTCAAGTTTAAGTATTTTTAGATAAACAATGTTGGCATGTATCTGGAAAATGAAAAAAAGGCGGCGCCACCTAGACATGTTGACGTGAATCTAGAAAATGAAAAGAAAGTGGTATTGTCGAGACTTGAACTAGATACCTTGAGTGTGTTAAATTGACGTGATAACTAACTACACAATGGCACCCTCTGGAAAGTGGCTTGAAGGTGACCAATAATTACGCCGAAAGGTGTACACACAATTAATGATCTTTTAACCTTAAACCCTAATTTGATGGCTATGCATTGAAAATGCTGGCATATTCTTAGTCGTCCTCCAAAATCAATGGGTCGAATTTATTGTTCATAACTTTCTTGCATTTATCAAGGCATCAGTTAACATGTTTACTTTTTAACATTTACCTAATCACATTAAAAAATTACTATAAGAATATGTAATTGTCACGTTTAAATGATTACCACAAACATTTTATATTGGGAGCATGCGTTCCAGTTATTACCACATAGTGATTAGCATTTCATTTTCTGGACCAGCCGAACAAGCCCAACGCCTTTCGAGCTCTGCATCTGATCGATTGGATTTTTGTACAGCGCCTATCAAGCTCATGATCTGATCGATTGGATTTCTGTAGAGCTATTTGCTTTATCAGCTCTGTATAGACTGCGAGCAGCTTATATGTTGCTCCAAGCCCTTCAACCGGTTCACCGGTAAATTCCCCAACACTACTTTTCGGATTATATCGTTGCTTATTGTGGTGGAATTGGAGTGAAGGAATGAAAACACTCGGCATCTGGGTTTCAGCCTCCCCGCTCCTCTTCTTCATGGGGGCGTAGATCTCCATCTCTCTGCTGCGAGATTCTGCTTTGCTGTTATTCTTCATGGGGTGTGTAGATCTCCATCTCTCTGCTGCGAGATTCTGCTCTACTGTTATTGAAGTTTTAAAAGACCATAAAGTTTTTGAAAAATTAAGTCGATGAATGTAAGAGAAATGCGTTTATTAGTACCTTAAATGACTTGGTAGTTTTGTTACACTGACATTTATGGATTCAAGTTTTAAATCTTGAAATTAACATAGGCATTTTACCAATCAATATTTTCTGATTTACTGGTGTCGAATTGTTTAAATCCGAGCCCTTCAAAGATTTGCGTATTATGCGTTTCTCTCAATTTTCTAAGCGGTTTCTCTCAATTTTATGCGTTATATGCACGCAAATCCGAGCCCTTCAAAGTTTTGCTTATTATTTGTTCAGAAAATTAAATCTTTGGACATGAGATGAAGTAACATATTTACAATTAGGCCACATAATTTTACCAGCTGTAAGTCTTTCTGCCACGTTTAGTTTTACCAGTAATAAACCAGTTTGATCAGTAATAAGCTTTTCGGCATTCACCAGTAGCGAGTTAGCGGCTGTGTTAGTGTAATTTTATAACAACAAAACAACTTATTTATGGATTTGTTGTGAAAACTAAATTCCAACATGGCAAATTGAAGCAAATCTGTAAATTTATTTATTTAATTGTTCTATGAAAACTCAGTTGAGAAATAGTCAGCCAATATATTCTTGAAAATGTTCTCTACCCATCAAAAGCTAAGGCTTAAGCCAGAAATATATGTGCCATTCTATATAGCACAAGTTTTCGGAAGGGAGCTTGTATAAGCTCATACTTTTGGAAACTTGTCCTCCAGCTCTCAATTTCTCGGGCTGACCACTCCCAAACTACTCACAAGTTCTTGAAACCATGTTGTGACAATTTGGAACATTTCGTTCCAACTCCCACATTCCCTGGAACATCGAAACACCTGAAATGAGTTTCCTAAAGGCCGAGAGCGATTCTCGTGCAACTATGAGATATGCATAAAAAATTAGATTATTAGATTATTATTATTATTTAAATAATAAAGCTCAGTGAGTTAACTCGGTCGATCTCAACCGGTTTGAATCAATTAATTTCAAAGAAAATATCATTGAAAGGGCATGGCTTCAAGTCCTTTATAGTCACTTTGTGTTAGGAGTGCATGTTGTATTATGGCGACATTAATCTAGGGCAAAATTCACGAAATGTGAAGAAGTATTTGGAAGATTTCCCAAAAAACATTTTCCATGGAAAAAATATATATTTAATTAAAGTTGACTTCTTAATCTCATTGTAAGTTACTTTGTCACAAATGATAATATATTTTTTATATAAGAAAATATTATTTTATAATAAAATAGGGAAACAATTGTCACTTTCACTAATTTAGATTTGATTATTGAATACAATTTTAAATATACACAAAAGAAATATACTTAAAGAGTTTAGCTCAATGGGTGTGACTAGTGTTGTTGGGCACTTGGCTAGTTCTACATATGTTTAAATAAAGTTGACCTATTAATCTCAATGTAAGTTATTTGTCATGAATAATAATATATATATTAAACAAGAAAATACTATTTCATAATTAAATAGGGAAATGATTCTCGCTTTCACTGGTTTAAATTTGATTATTGAACAAAATTCTAAGTATACTTAAAAACAAATATAGTTCAAGAGGTTAGCTTAATGGGTGTCACCACTATTGTTGGGTGTTTGTCTAGTTATACGTCGACAAGTGTGTGGTTCAAATTGTATGAGATAGGTGCACTAGTTTACACCAATTGGCTTACAAGAGATGTTTTTCCATATTTGGGAAGACATCCCTTGTAAGCCAATTGGTGTAAACTAGTGCACCTATCTCATACAATTTGAACCNTGTTGGGTGTTTGTCTAGTTATACGTCGACAAGTGTGTGGTTCAAATTGTATGAGATAGGTGCACTAGTTTACACCAATTGGCTTACAAGGGATGTCTTCCCAAATATGGAAAAACATCTCTCTCTCTCTCTCTCTCTCTCTATATATATATATATATATATATGTGTGTGTGTGTGTGTGTGTGTGTGTGTGTGTGTGTGTGTGTGTGTGTGTGTACAAGTTTTTATCCTATATATAAAGACTGATGGATTTCAATTTCACATTAATAATTATGGTAATATTGCTTTATCAAAAGGGGTGGAAAGTGTTGGGCGATCATCCAAGATCTCGAGGGAAGAAATGAACTGCAATATGCTTGTACTCTTGGAATTTTCACAAACAACCAGATAGAAGCCTAATATCTCCTTCAGGGTCTAAAACTCGTTATAGCTCAACAAATCCTTTCCATGATTGTGATCAAAGGCTCATCAATAATTATTCAAGCTTTGAAGAAAGACACAAGGTCAATCAATGCCAAGTTTTCCTCGCTCCTATTGAGAATAGAGTAGGAAGTGGCTCACTTCAATAGCATCAATTTCATCCAAGTCTCGTGAAATAAAAATGTGGAGGCTGACAAATTAGCCAATGAGGCTACAAAAGAAAATTTTGGGATATTAAGGATTAATGGCTCATTACACTTCCAAGCCATACCTTAGAATAACGATGCACTCAATGTTTAGTACCAAATATTAATGAAGCCACATGTCTAGCATGAGGGAGTACTGCTCCCAAGGTTCTTCGTTAATTTGAAGAGATCTTCAACTCATATGTGCATGCACAGACTAAAGCAAGGGTGTGTTGTTAAATGCCGAGATTGAGACCTCCATAGCACAAGTGAGATAATGCATTTTGGTTGCAAAGGTTCCAAGGGTCACAATGGAGTTCATCCTCCTCCTGCTTTGCAGCTAGGATTTGGATTCAAGTGGGACTATGTTCTTTTAATCCCAATACTAATTTTTGAATTGCATTTGGAGTTCAAACTTCAAGTTGACATTGTGCTTTTCATCTTTGTCCTATTAAGGTTTCAAGTATCTTTGGATTTTTGGGTTCTCTCTCCGTTGCTTTGGACTATCTGAAGATTCCTTTATTTCTTCATCTCTACACACTATATTTGGCATTTTTTTTTTCTGTGCGGGGAAACTTGAATTCAAAGTGGCAAGCCCGTGTGGAATCGAGCTTAGGTTTTTTGTGTTCTCAGGACTACTTCTCCTTTGTTTACAATCTGTGACTGCCATAGATGAACAAGAGGTATCGTGATTTATTCACGTGCACAATGAGTTAATTAAGAATAATAGTGAATACCTTGGCACAATTATAGTGAAATTACAAGCTCACAATCATCAACTCTTTTCTCATAATAAATCTATTATGAGGAATTTGGCTCAGTTAAATTAAAAAGTGATGCAATTGGAAGAGGAGTATGCTTTTTAAGAAACACATAACAATGTCAAAATATTATTCTAGGCACCTCTAATCACATAAATTTGGACTCTAAAGAGAATGGAGAAATCAAGGAAAAAGACACTATGCAACAATTATTTGAAGCCATGGAAATAGGAAACTTGGGACATATGCACTCTACGCAAGGAATGTAAGAAGCTAGCAGATGTAATATATTTTAGTTTTATTTTTATTTTTATGTATTACATGGTTTTGCTCATATTAGGAAGTTTTTATAAGATCTATATTTATGTGAATTGCTAGAAATCTTTGTTATCATTTGTAAGCTGCGAAATTTTGACATGGAATTGGCGTGCTTAGTTTATCTAGATCTTCCAAGAACGATGCACTTTTGTTGTTTAGCTTTGCTACATTGTTTTTTTATAATATAAATATTCCCCGATTTTAATTTAAAATAAAATATTGGTTTATCAAAACTTAACCACAAAAATTTATCAATGTATTTTATTATGTTGTTTTTGATATCAAATAACTTGACCACGAAATTTATGTTTTCTTTATTTTTTATATATTCACAAAGTGTAAAGGTATATGTTGTAATATTTATTTTTTTTGGAAATGTGGAGTTTGTGCATTATAAAAGAAAATATTTTTTAATTTCTATTTTGTTAAATCTTAATTTTTTTTTTCTTATAATATTTTTAATTTTTTTAATCTTTTTATTTTAAAAAATGAGTAGTTTTTTTTATTTTACTATATATATATATATTTTAAATAATTTATAAATAACTTTAATTTTCCAATTTAAAGGTCACTTACTTATTTTTCTCATATGTTTTAAAATTGAAAAAGGGAAAAGAAGACAAAAGAGCATAAATACCCTATAATTGTTTTGATTTGTCAATTAAAAATAATAACAATATAAAGGGATATTAATTTTGGTTATGTAATACTTCATTTTCTATTTATTTGAAATTGGATTGTTGATCCAAGTGAATATTGGTGGCCACCCACCTATTCCAACTGGCTCCTCTTGTCTGTTTTTAGTCTAACACGTTATTTTGTACTTCTTTTTACTTGTGGGTTCTACATTTCTGGGGTTGTCTGAAGCCCGACACATCTTCCAGGTGGATACTGGTGACCTCTCACCTAATCCAACTGGCTTATTTTGTATGTTTTCATGTCAACACATCTTGTTGTACTTCCAGGGCCGTTTTGGAGCCCTAAATAGTGTTTTTTTTTTGGCTCACCACAGTCAAACTGTAGACAGTTTCAAGGTTTG
>JASDQU010244091.1:62407-75704 GCA_032191745.1 Picea mariana | reverse complement strand
ATTGGACACCTCATAGATCGCATAACAATTGACACCAATAGAGCTCAACCCTGACTACATGGAACAATCATCCACTGATTAGATAGTGGAAACACAGGTCAAGGGAACTTGCTAGCAGAGGATCCAACTTTATTGAGTTGTCAAGGCAAGGTAGCTCCTACACCAAGGCAAGTGTCTCACCCGGGGAAAAATCCAGTAGAAGTTTCCTCACCTGATGGGGAAACTCAACACAATGAATGCCATTGCTTCCTAAGGGGGTAGGATTGATCCAGGTGCATATTGGTGGCCACCCAACTATTCCAATTGGCTTCTCTTGTCTGATTTTAGTTCAACACGTTCTTCTGTACTTCTTTGTAATTGTGGGTTCTACACTTCTGGGGTTGTCTGGATCCCTATACATCTTCCAGGTGGATACTGGTGGCCTCTCACCTAATCCAACTGGCTTATTTTGCATGTTTTCATGTTAACACATATTGTTGTACTTCCAGGGTCATTTTGGAGCCCTAAACAATGTTTCTTTTAGCTGGCTACAATCAAACTGTAGACGGAGTCAGATTTTGATGGTGTAATGTATAGTTCTCTTAAATACCTTTCCAACGAGCTATCACGTGCCTAAAATAGAGGTCGTATGCAAAATTTACGACCTCAAGAAGTTGAGGTACCAACTTACCCATAGGGGCCCACATGACTTTTGGCGTTTCACCTCCTAGGGTTAGGTTTTTGGATGTATAGGGTTTTGGAATTCATGAGTAGTATAAAAAATGCCTCTAGAGCATCATTGTAATCATTCTGCTCAGATGGATGCACGTAGCATCCACATCTCTTCTCAGAGATAGCTACCACCATTTGAGCAAGTGTTTCAGTTTTGCAGTTTTACAGTTTCAACCTATTTCATTGATTCAATATAAGATATTGTTAACTGGATATCTATGTTATTCTTCATATCTCTGTGTTGATTGTATTCAATCTGTTAATCAGTTCGTTCTGCTCCTAAATATGGATCAATTGTTGACTTGGGAATTGGAAGAAATTGGGAGTGTGTTCATGATAAGTGGGATTACCTCGCATCTTAGTACATATGCATGAACTTGGTCAAGTGTTATATATGGTGTAACTTGGGGCTCAATATAGTTTCTATTTATTGAGTTAAACAAGTAGATCTCCTACAGTGACCTCTTAGGGGTCCAAGCCAACTGTTATCATAGATAAGTATTACACCTGTACTTTTATTGAAATGAATAAAAATGATGAAATCTTATTCTCAATTACTGGTTAAGTTGAATATTGATTTACCATTACATTATGGCTATGAGATAAATTGAGGTCTTTAGCATTATTATTTTTAATTAAAGAAAATAGTTTTTAGATCTTTATATTACATGTACAACAAAATTACAGCCTTGTCTGATAGGGCAAGGAAACCAAAAACCCTACCAAAAGAGTAATAAAAAATATTCATGATAATCTTTTACATAGTTTGTCACAGAGGATTAACAAAAAGAGACTATAACTATTCTTGCTTATCAAAAATACTAAAAAAGACAAAATGAAATAGAAATCATGGATGAGGAAGGTGAGGGCCATCGTCTCTGGTAGCTTCAACCAATAGTTCAGTTTCCATGCTCTATTACTAAGCATTGTCACCAACACAAGGTTCATTATTAAGGATGATAGGGGTTTCTCAAGTGCCTTCATATCCTGAAGGAGTCTTTTGTTGTCCAGACATGCCTTCCTCCTCCCTAACCTATGAGACTAACATGCCAATCCTAAAGACCATTTGGCACATGGCTTCAAATTTTCCTTTGAAAAATTTGATTATAGAGAAGATGTCTTGGAGCTCCCTCCTTGTATTACGTAGGGCTTGGGAAATCAAAAATTTTACCAACCAATACATTTCTACCAATTTGAAAAATTTGGTCCTCTTGGATCTTGTGTACATTGGGTCTTTCACCCACCCTTCCACTTCATGAAAATTTTGGTCCTTTGAGAGGGTATGTTATATAACTCAGACTTCCTTTTCGAGCTCCTTGACCACCTTCTCAATCTCCACTGGAACTTTACCTTTAAACAACTTATCTACTTCTTGGGCATCCTCTGCAACTCATGATGAGAGCAGTGGATCCTTTGAGATGGATGGTCTGTCCTCCATTTCCCTTGTCTTCCTTTTTTGTGCCCCCACACTCTTACCATTACCATGATTCATACTGTTCAAAAATAATTTCCCACTGAAATGTTGAGACCACCACTGAAGTCATTGTTTATGACTCAAGGAGAGATGAGAAGAGGCAAGAGCCCTAACAGAGCCCTAAGGGGACTAACAGAGCCCTAGGAGTGGAAAAGACACCAAAGAATATTGTGGACATTGCACTCAGAGGCCAAATCAAACCCTCTTTTAGACACCACCTCGAGACATGACAAAGACCCCCAAAGAGGCAAGGAATCATACAGGGGAATAATAAAACCCCTAAGCTTGCAAACATAATGGAAATAATGATAATGTCTCTCCCCAACACCATAGTCATCAATAAAAGCCATAAAATATGTTAACTAACACCACATATTTAGAAAGAAAAACCAATTACTTGGAATTAATGGTCGACCTAGCTCAAGAGGGATCCCTCTTCTGGCTCATCCCCATTTGCTACAAAACTCTATCAACCAACTTGATTTTAAATGAGTTGTTTTCCAAGCCTTCTCGATAAGGATTATGCACCCATGCAAAAACATAATTACTCTCATGCCTGCCCTTGCTCTACATTGCCAGTTATTATCCTTACCGTCAATGCAAACCATCAAGAGCTTCTGGTCAAAACCACCTTCACTAGTCATCTCAGTGTACCCCCAACCCTCCTTCTCGCATGTTCTCATCATAATTGTCGAAGGTAGGAGAAGGACATTTCCCACCTCATACGTCATGTCTGCAGAGCTCCACCAGTCATCATACCTCCTACACAGGTTGGGTTATGTTGGATGTCCAGTGATTGCAATGTGGCAGCCAAACAACTCGTTCACACCCCATCTAAGTTTGGCATTATTATTATTATTATTATTAACCGAAACTAGAAAGAGGTTTTATATTATAAAAGGAGGGTTGCACCGAGGTAGCAACTGGAGTTAACATCAAAATTGGATCCAAAAATAGCTTCAACAACCAATCTATTTTCTATATATAAAATACCGATTGAGACTTCTAACATTGCACTTGAATTCCAATTATTCCCACTAGTTGGCATTCTAATATATTGTCCTAGTAGAATAACATATATGAAAAACATCCAAAATACAAGAGTGTATATTGTCCTAAACTTCCCCTTCCTCATCCGGTTGAGGAGGGTTGAATTCTTTTTTCAATGTCCATGGGATCTTGAATTTGGATTACGATGTTTTCTTCCATTGCTCCATGTTTCCCTTCACCCTGATTGTTTCATGCCAATGAAATGGTGTTCATATGCAGCACTGCCACCGAGGATCTCAAACATCCACATTCTGCTTCCAAAGTGTCGACCTGAATGCTATGATGATGGGTAAGAGCTAACTCATTGGTCGAGAGCGTGTTAAAGGCCTATTCCACGTTTACCATCTTGGATGAAAGGGTTGTCATAGCTTGGTTGTTGGATTGATTTATTTTCTCTTGTCTCCTCATGATCGATTGAAATCCCTTATGCTCAAGGTTGGTCATGACGCTCAAGCCCCACAAAGTCCTTGTCACCTGGTGCTGCAAAAGAGGCCTCACTAAACTATGACAGGGAGAGTCCTCTCAGTGTAAAAAATGAACATGCATAAAGAAAATTGATTTCTTCCTTCACCATTCGAGCACCCAGAGATCGCCATTGCAACTAGATCAAAACTTAGTTATAGAGTACGTTTATATATTATTATAAAGTTTTCCCACATTTATGCCTCTGCCATCACCTCCAAGGCCGATCTCACTCTGCCCTGCACCTCTCTTCCTCTCACACCCGCTGATCTGAACCAATGACCCCCCAAACATCAACTCTGAAAACCACACTACATCAAATTTCATGACCTTCCATGCTCCCATTTACACAAGCTTCACCGTAAGTGAATTGAATTCTACCTTGTGTGGAGGTATGAATGTCACATGGAAACATGTGAATCCACTCGACCAATGTCCAATAAGTCTCTCCATATGACACCTGATTCAACGAATGGAGAGTGGGTTTGATCCTTTTGTTATACCACCTGTTTGGTTGCTTCGATACCTCCTTTTTGAATCAAGGAGGACTCAGACCCCTTCTAATCCCCCCCCCAAGCTTCATTACACTAGGGAATGTGTAATGAACTATTCACCCCATTCAAACAAAGCATTCCTTGTCGGAGTAATTTGGCCTTCTTGGCCCACATATCCACTTCAACATTTAGTCCTCACTTGATGTGAAAGAAACAAATTTTCTCGAAAGAGTGAGACAATCATTTGATTCAGAGTAGGAGGGTTACTAATATGGCATTTGAAGGATTTCCTTTATCAAATACGAATGGATTATAAACAATGAGTCACCCAACACTACTAGTCTTTTGATTCCATCCTCCTTAGCCAAGTTAAGGCCACAACACAATGCATAGGCTTCTACTAGGTTATTAGACACTTCCTCCAATCCCCAAGCATAGTTAACAATTTTATTTCCTCCAGGATCATGGATTATCCCCATGCCAAATTTTGGCATTATTTTGCTATCAGTCTATATTTGTATGATTTAAATCTTTGTAACCTGTAATATGCATGTTCTTTTCTTTCCTTATAATAATAGTTATGATTATGAGACCCATACATTTAATAAGGAATTTTAACATAGGAAAATAGATCCTTGCATTTGTTGTCAAAGCCACATCCATGTCTACAATAGAGAACTCTAAAATATGTAAGAAACTAATATTAGATGAGGGTCAATGTTGTTGGATGCATGATATTCCATGTATATAAAATCTAATCAACCGTAGTGAAATTTGTTTAGAATCAAGTGGACTACCAAATTTGAATTTTTGATCAACTAGAGAAATATATATAATTGTAGGGAGGAAGCCCAAAACAATGATAGCATTTTGTATCAACTTCTTCTCCAAATACTTAAAAATTATGAAATACCATATAAAATATTTATATCATCAGATCTACTTCATGCCAATATTGCAAAATGGTAACATACTATCCTGCATCACTAGGAGGAATGAAAATACATCTTAGCTTAGAATGTATCCATCCTTATGAAGAGGATTGTGATTATGTGTTTTTAAGTACTTGGAGTAACCATGTATTCCTAGTTTATGTGGGAGTTTTTCTTTTAGATCCACCATTGGCGGAAACTAGTGATGAATGTATTGACCAATTTGTCAATCACAATCTCAAATTTAATGGTTCCAACTCATTGCACGAGAATAAAGGGTAGTGAGAACATTTTAATAGTGTAATATTTATTGAGCTTATTATGAAATATACTAGTAACCATCGAATCCAATGTAATCTATAAGTAGGATTATATTAGGATTATACCTTGAAGTTGTTTCATTTCTTTTTTATTCGAAATTAATCATTCTATAAGTTGTCATTTATCTTGGTATTTTATGGGTGAAAAAATTGGAGGAATATGCTTGTAGGGCCCATTTTAGAGATAGGTCCCAATTTGGTGATTTGGGGTCTAAGACCTTATAGAGCTAGTTTGAAGCATCAAACAACACTTTTGGGGGTCAAAACTTTGCAAGCATAGCTCCCAATCCCTTGACGTTGTTCTATACATCGAAATATTTATGATGGTGTGAAAAATCAACAAAATATGAGTGTGTGAGCAGAAGTTATGGCTCCTGCAAGTTGACCTATCCTATTGACCACTATGGTACCGAGTGGATGCCACATCAACCCCCATTACTCACACATGTGAGGCTAGTCAGATTTGGACTTTCAAGAAGATTATAGAGGGTCCAAAAACTCACACTAATTGAGGGTTGAGGCATGCAAAAACCCTTACCCTAATCCTATACAATTATCAAGCTATGTTAAATATTGGAATGTTAGGAAGGGAATGGGTTCCATTATTTTAGTATTGTTATTGTTTCATAGTTGAGAAAAGCATCTAGGAGTGGGTTATTGAAGCATCACAAAGGAGGTAGCAGATTCTATAACAACGATTCAGGCTACAATGTCTAGGGAAACTCCATAGAGAGTGCCCCTTTCTTTGCACTTACATTTCTTAACCGAGGAAAAGAGAGCAAAGTATAGGCCTCATCTTCTAGCTAGATTTTTGCCCATATCGAGTTTCCCAGATCACATATTGCATTTATTTATGTGGATGGTGTGTTCATTTGCTTGTTCTTTCATTTTAGTTTTAATTATTTCCATAAATTTCAACACTAAGCTACTAATAATAAATATAAGATCTAAGGAAACAAATTGCATAATAAAAGATTTCAATACATTGTAAGATCTGTTGGGACGAATTGTTCATGTTATGATCTGAAATGGATCATTATATAATTTTTCATTTATCTTGGTACTTTATGAAAGAAAAATTAGGAGGAATTGGCTTGCAAGGCCCATTTTAAAGGCAAATCCTACTTTCCTGATATAGGGTCTAAAACCTTCTAGAGCCAGTCTAGGGCATCAAATGACCCATTTCGGGGTAAAAAATTTGAGACCATAGCTCTTAGCCCCTCGACGTTGTTCTACACACCAAAATCTTTCCAAGAATGCAAAAATTGCCTCAATCAGAGTTCATTTGCAAAAGTTATGTGTCTTACAAGTTGACTAATGGGATTGGGAAATGATACAATTTTGCCTCTATTTTGATAACCTTTAAGTCTAATAATGTCAATTTTGTTCCTCATACATAACACTTTCCACCTATCCTAACTGTCAATGTTTCATCGAAACTCGTGTAGGAGATCTAGCTAAAGCAAGTACAAACAAAGCTTATCAAGAAAGGACGAGACATTCAATATGGAAGAATGAGAAAATATATTCACAATACTCCAATGAGCTTATCAATGAATGAATAATTGATTCAATGACGGTCAATATGATCAATATGATACAATGAATGAGTGGAATACACTCCTATATAGGGCAGACCATTTCGTAATTAAGAAAATCAATCAAGCAGTTAACTTTCCTTAGGAATGCATGCATGCATAATAGTGATGGTCTAAATAGAAAGTCTAAAATAGAATTAGTCAATTAACTCCCACTGAACTAGTGTGCCGAAAATAGAATTTTCTCCAACACTAACCACCATTGTTTAAAGATAAATATGGATTGGATTACTTCAAATTTTCATGTTTATATTATAAAATTAGGGTAGAAGTATGAGTTTTTAGTTACAATATAAATACTAGTTGCTAATCAATACACTCTAAAGAATGGTCAAAGATTGCAGGATGAAAACAATTCAAAGGAGCTATACAAAGATGATGTTGATTAATGAAAACTAGAATCAAAGGAAAGCAGGACGAATTCATTTACTGAATAGATGGACAAAGAATGGAGTGAATAAAGGAGCATTTTGAATGCATTCATTCATGCCCACAAATCTACACCTTGGAATTCAAGAATTGTTGGCATTTTGGTACCTTTGGACTGTGCATTTCCTCTGCAAATGTACCATACAATTTAATGAACAACAACTATGTGTCCATATAATTAGGGTTTAATAAATGCAAACTGTTATGGGAATATTCCCATCCTTAGCTATAAAACTCAGTACCATTTTCGTATTTGGGGGTGTGGATCAAATTAGAGAACTGATATCTCTATTTTGTGAACATAATTCTTAACTTTTTGTAATATATATATATATATATATATATATATATATATATATATATATATATATATATATATATATTTAAGGAGATGATGTCTTAAGACCCTCAGGTTGTAGACATGGAGTACCGAGAGACAACCTGACCAACATTGTCCACTTGCACAGATTGAGACCCACCTCGCCACCACAACTCCAGGTTGATCATGATGATATCCACCACATCAGCTGGCCTCTGGAAGACATTGGGTATTGCTCCATGAGGTACAAGTTAGGTATTATGGTGAGTGTCATTTCAATATTTGAGGCATTTGAGTTTGTTACATCTATTACTGCTTTTTATTATGTGACATTTGCTTGGACATTATGCTCTTTGCCCCGTTTCACCTTGGTGGTTGACATTGCGCCCTAGTAAGTGGGTCACCCTTAGGGATAGGTATGCTACCAGGAGGTCCTTTTGACAAGTCATCATGGAATTCCCAACCATACTTGCCACTTTCCACACTTCATCCCCTCATCTCCTCACCTTTTGGGTTTTTGGGTGTACTGACCCAAGAAGGGGTTGTCCCTCACTTCATGGGAAGAAGGGGCTGAAGGCCTAGAGGCATGTGGCTGGAAAAAGATAAAATCCTAATTATGAACCTTCCAAATGCTTGCCCAAAGAGGTCTTGAGAAAAATGAAAATCTTCTCCTAAAAAATCAAAGACCCACAAAAGCAAAATTACATTATATAGATGTCCCCACTTGTTGAGGTGTGTACACTCATGTCGTGTCCCTTTCTTTCCTTGCATATGGCACTCTGTGTACCTCTAGCTTCAAGTGGCCTTATTGTACTTCCCCCTAAGATAATTGATCCACCAATAGGGAGTACCCAATGTTTTGGACTATTAATTAATTAATGGCAATGAATGGGCTGGGAAAAAGGATGTGTTGAAAATGAAGGTGCAACACACTCTCTACAAAGGAACCCATAAGTGGGACACTACAACCCCTCCCATGTCATGAAACCCATGCCCAAAAGTTTTCCCCTCATCCATAGCACATCATCCACATAACTTAGAATGAGGCCCCCTTGGGAAACACACCTAAACTTCAGGGACGATTCACCCAATAGGTCATTTTGTCAACCCTCCCATACTCAAACTTGGTAAATTGCATAGGGTCTTTGAGAATTAGTTTATTTTTTATAAGGTATGTTGGATGTACATGCTTATATGGCTCTTTTATTGATTTTAGTTACTCATCATGATGCTTTGAATTGAGATCCTTGGAGGGTGTATCCATTTGTCTTTGCAGGACCTAGTTGGTGGACAATTTTGGAGGAACAAGCGTAGCTTGGGCTTCCACAGGGCTTGAAGCCCACAGGTTGGATGCCAAAGACCCACATGCTAGATCATGATGACTTGCCTTTGGAGGCCTAGAAGACACCTTGGAGGACCTTTCCTAGCCCTCACACGCCAAATGAACTGCCTAGGAGGGGCAAAACGTCACTCTTTGGGGCTTGGCGTCACCTAGGGCTAGGGTTGGTGGTGATGGAGTTGTTGCTCATTGACACTTGGCATGATTTGACCGGAGGAGGCATGGATTGACCTTGGCACATGAAGAGAAGGCTCCATGATCCCCAATGACCTCAACCTTCTCCTCCAACGACTTGGAAAAGTGTCAAAACGTCTCCCTAAAGGGGTGGCGTCATCTTATTTTAGGGTTTCTAATGTGAAAAAGTGTAAATTAAATATTATTATTTGTGTAAGGGGTAAGATAAGGGTTGTTAACCCCTTATATTATGTTTTACCCTAATTTATGTGGACAAACTATGTTTTAAACATTTTGTATAAATAGAGATCATGTGAATCTCATTTGATGACATAACTATCCCATTGTGAGAAGTATTTGGCTGAAATTTGTGCCCTCTTTGGGAAACATCTTCTCTCTTGTGCTCTTGTCTTGGTTTCTTATTGCTATTGGTGGAAGAAGTAGTGCGCTACCTCTCTTAGAGGTTTTTCTTTCAAATTTATGGTGGATTTATTTTACTAAGAGGAGGTTTATCTTGTCATTTCTTGGACTAGGTAAGGATTTATCCTATTGATGTTTCATTGTTTGGTTACAATTTTGATTTGCTAGATTTCTTGGGGAGTATAAGGATTTACAACCCCACCATTATCTATCATTTGTGTCTAGAAGTTAATTGTTGCACAAGGTTTTACTAGGAGAAGTAAAAGGGTTTACACCCTCCTAGTATCTCCTAGTTAGCATTTGCTTGCCTTCGGGAATAAGAGGGTTTACACCCCCAAGGATATAGCATTGTTAGCTCTTTATTTACTTAACTCCATAACTGAATAGATAAAGGCACTAGTATAATTGCATTGGAGAAATAAAATATTGCATTGGTTAACGTGAAATTTCAGTATTTGGAGGTTGCCTAAATTGGAATCATTTATTTGCTCTATATGCTTGCTTGAGCCACTAGGACACACCATATTTAGCTAAGCACTTCTTGCTGATGTTATAAGTTTTCATCTACAACCATTAGGGCTGCAAAAAACCTAACACTTTTTCATTTATAACTTGCTTTTCAACCATCAGAATTTGCCAAAAGTTTGCCAAGTCAATCTACTAGGCCTAGCACAACTTTTGGGTGGACTCTTTGTAAGTTTTTGGTGGTTGGATTTAATGCTATATCAACTTTTTTATTACAGCCATAAGGCTGCAAAATATCTCTGCAAACACTCTTTATTACAACCTTGTTTCATTGCTAAAGTCTTGTGCTTTCATTCTTGAGTATCACTTGTGTTTATCTAACTTATCTCTTGCATCATTTGTTGGAGTTTTAGCAACTGTTTAGCAGATTTAACACTTATTTTCTTTCTAATATACATCATTTTTCACTACTGCAATTAGGGACATCAAGCCTAACTTTCTTGTCCATATAACATTATACATATATGCTCGACTTGTTCTTGTGTCTCGGGCAGGTACAACATTCTTTGCAGGTGTTCTTATCTATTGGCAACCATTGGCTACCACCCAGACTCTTTCCCAAGCCTTTCCACATCTTCTATATTGACCTATAGGGGGACTTTCCTTCATCTCTTCACTTTTCATCTCATTCCCTGCAGGGTCACCGTGAGTCCCCCCTTGAGGTGATTTTATCATCTCTAAAGTGACGGGAATACCTGCCTAAGGTGACAGTGGGTAAGTGTTCTCAAGGTTGTCTCCATTTGGTGGTTAGGTCAGGGCTTTGCCTAACCTACAACTTGTGCGATAACAAGCCCATTTCAAGGAGGTACTCATTTTTTTTTTTGTATATATTTCTTGCCTTGATTTAATTACTTCACATAACTTGGTTTTGCTATGTTTATATGTCGTAGGTTTCCATGCTTGGTTTAAAATGTTTCCTCGTTTATTTTTCACCTTTTATGCTTTGTTCATAAGCATTGTGTTTATACAAGTGTGTTGTTGTTACTATTTTATTTCTAGCTACCTGTTTAGTTTTTTGAAATTTCAAGTTTGCATTTATACAGAGTTAATTTAAATTGGAATGAAATGGTTGTATATTTTGTGTATCACTTCCAGAGTGTGAATGGGAACCTCTGTAACCCATAACCAAAACTAGCCACTAGTCATAGCAAGACACAATCAAAGTAGTTCTCTTTGCTTTTGTTTTTTCATTTAAAATTTTTAACTCGAGTAGAGTAGAATGTTATTCAAGTAGACATATTACAAACCAGTCAATTCTGGGCTCTTTATTTAGTGCATACAACATTTGTGTCTCGCAAGTTCAAAACGAACCCCATGTTTGATAATTAAGTGAAGCCTTAAGACAATTGTCCTTTTAAACGACATATTGTAGTGCTATCATTTTGGTGTCGTTGTCAGGAAGTGTAACATACCCATCCACCCAGGCTAGGCCGAGCCACACAAAACTATGTCATTATCAGCTCTGATACCAAAATGTAAGGTACATAGCCTCCAACTAAGCAACATTACATGTGGAATACACATAAAAACAAAACATCTTCTAACTAAAGCAATTCTTTTACTGTTAGACGATTTCTTGTAGCTTACAACTACAAATTTAAAACAGATTTAGCTATTGTATATAACCATAAAATAGATGCATCTAAAGCATGCTAATAATCAACATGAAATGCGGCTAAACCACTCATTATAGCAACATATAATTCATTCTCATTTATGTAGATTTCATGCACAACGATAACACCTGCAAATAACTTAATACAAGTGTTACAGGAGAATCCCCCTGCAGACAAGTGGATTCCCTCTTGGGCTCTAGAATCCTAATACCAAGACAGAAAGGGTCATAACGTTGGTCACTGACATCCTTTTAAATCTAGCTAAACTAATGTATAGAGAAGAGGAGGAAATGAGTACCTTTTAACGATGTTCGTCCTTGCACAGTCCGAGTTGAGCTTTGATCCCCAGGCTCCTCGATAAGTCCTGCAAAACAAACAGAGATAGAACAAGCTTCCTATCCTACTAAGATTAGCTTGAAACTAGATCTATCTAATAGATACAAGTTCATGTAGAATAAACACAACATTGAAAGAAACAAGCCAAGCACATATTTATATTAATGAGAACAATAGAGAATACTTACAGACCTTTGATGAAGGTGCAACAACCTCTCCCAGCTCTCCTTGTCCAATCCTTTGCTTAAATAGTCCACACAAAATGATGATGCTTCAATGATAAATCTCCCTTATGAGATCATAAGTTTGATGCCTTCAATGTATCCCATTTTTACCATGAGGAGGCCTCCTTATATAGGCTTGGAGAGGCCTAACCACTTAAGAGATTCTTGGGATAGGTTGAGGATCCTTCTCCTTTAGTTGTGGATCTTCCCGAAGATTAAGCCTTGAGCTCAGATCCGAATCCAATCAACTCCAGAGATGAGGGGGATTCTTCCTTGATTTTCCTCAACAGTCCAAAATTCGCTCAAAAAGGGCCAATGCTCCCTCAGAATGGGGCACAGAGTGTTGCAACGCTCCCCCAAAAGAGGGTACAGAGCGCTGGCACTCCTTGACAGTGTATAGGGGAGCGCTGCCTTCCAAAATTGATTTTTGAGTGGTATCTATTGCTATCTGAGCATCTCGACGACGCCCCATTGCTGGTATCTCTGTCGGATGTGTTGCTCCCTTCTCTGCATGATGAAATGATGCATCTGTTAGAAATTCTTCTACGTACCCCCCAAAAAATAATGTAAGTTGTAAAATCAAAAAACACTTGACAAGATCATTTTTGGTTTCGTACCTGACGCATCCCAGTCCACCCCATCTGAAAGGACCAGGTTCATGCTCCCCCGAAAATCCACTCCGACGTATAGGAATTCTTCTATCACGATCAATTGGCATCCCAGCCAAGCGAAGAAGTCACCAGTGAAACTGAACTCTGTCTCTGATCCTAATCTCGGAGACAGGCTAGTCCATCGCTCCATACGTGGTTCTCCCATTGGCCGTACTGCTAATGCAATCTGAGGTTGCATCTGAGGAATGCGTTCTAAGAAGAAC
>JASDQU010244091.1:42679-54146 GCA_032191745.1 Picea mariana | reverse complement strand
TCCCCCCTTGAGGTGATTTTATCATCTCTAAAGTGACGGGAATACCTGCCTAAGGTGACAGTGGGTAAGTGTTCTCAAGGTTGTCTCCATTTGGTGGTTAGGTCAGGGCTTTGCCTAACCTACAACTTGTGCGATAACAAGCCCATTTCAAGGAGGTACTCATTTTTTTTTTTGTATATATTTCTTGCCTTGATTTAATTACTTCACATAACTTGGTTTTGCTATGTTTATATGTCGTAGGTTTCCATGCTTGGTTTAAAATGTTTCCTCGTTTATTTTTCACCTTTTATGCTTTGTTCATAAGCATTGTGTTTATACAAGTGTGTTGTTGTTACTATTTTATTTCTAGCTACCTGTTTAGTTTTTTGAAATTTCAAGTTTGCATTTATACAGAGTTAATTTAAATTGGAATGAAATGGTTGTATATTTTGTGTATCACTTCCAGAGTGTGAATGGGAACCTCTGTAACCCATAACCAAAACTAGCCACTAGTCATAGCAAGACACAATCAAAGTAGTTCTCTTTGCTTTTGTTTTTTCATTTAAAATTTTTAACTCGAGTAGAGTAGAATGTTATTCAAGTAGACATATTACAAACCAGTCAATTCTGGGCTCTTTATTTAGTGCATACAACATTTGTGTCTCGCAAGTTCAAAACGAACCCCATGTTTGATAATTAAGTGAAGCCTTAAGACAATTGTCCTTTTAAACGACATATTGTAGTGCTATCATTTTGGTGTCGTTGTCAGGAAGTGTAACATACCCATCCACCCAGGCTAGGCCGAGCCACACAAAACTATGTCATTATCAGCTCTGATACCAAAATGTAAGGTACATAGCCTCCAACTAAGCAACATTACATGTGGAATACACATAAAAACAAAACATCTTCTAACTAAAGCAATTCTTTTACTGTTAGACGATTTCTTGTAGCTTACAACTACAAATTTAAAACAGATTTAGCTATTGTATATAACCATAAAATAGATGCATCTAAAGCATGCTAATAATCAACATGAAATGCGGCTAAACCACTCATTATAGCAACATATAATTCATTCTCATTTATGTAGATTTCATGCACAACGATAACACCTGCAAATAACTTAATACAAGTGTTACAGGAGAATCCCCCTGCAGACAAGTGGATTCCCTCTTGGGCTCTAGAATCCTAATACCAAGACAGAAAGGGTCATAACGTTGGTCACTGACATCCTTTTAAATCTAGCTAAACTAATGTATAGAGAAGAGGAGGAAATGAGTACCTTTTAACGATGTTCGTCCTTGCACAGTCCGAGTTGAGCTTTGATCCCCAGGCTCCTCGATAAGTCCTGCAAAACAAACAGAGATAGAACAAGCTTCCTATCCTACTAAGATTAGCTTGAAACTAGATCTATCTAATAGATACAAGTTCATGTAGAATAAACACAACATTGAAAGAAACAAGCCAAGCACATATTTATATTAATGAGAACAATAGAGAATACTTACAGACCTTTGATGAAGGTGCAACAACCTCTCCCAGCTCTCCTTGTCCAATCCTTTGCTTAAATAGTCCACACAAAATGATGATGCTTCAATGATAAATCTCCCTTATGAGATCATAAGTTTGATGCCTTCAATGTATCCCATTTTTACCATGAGGAGGCCTCCTTATATAGGCTTGGAGAGGCCTAACCACTTAAGAGATTCTTGGGATAGGTTGAGGATCCTTCTCCTTTAGTTGTGGATCTTCCCGAAGATTAAGCCTTGAGCTCAGATCCGAATCCAATCAACTCCAGAGATGAGGGGGATTCTTCCTTGATTTTCCTCAACAGTCCAAAATTCGCTCAAAAAGGGCCAATGCTCCCTCAGAATGGGGCACAGAGTGTTGCAACGCTCCCCCAAAAGAGGGTACAGAGCGCTGGCACTCCTTGACAGTGTATAGGGGAGCGCTGCCTTCCAAAATTGATTTTTGAGTGGTATCTATTGCTATCTGAGCATCTCGACGACGCCCCATTGCTGGTATCTCTGTCGGATGTGTTGCTCCCTTCTCTGCATGATGAAATGATGCATCTGTTAGAAATTCTTCTACGTACCCCCCAAAAAATAATGTAAGTTGTAAAATCAAAAAACACTTGACAAGATCATTTTTGGTTTCGTACCTGACGCATCCCAGTCCACCCCATCTGAAAGGACCAGGTTCATGCTCCCCCGAAAATCCACTCCGACGTATAGGAATTCTTCTATCACGATCAATTGGCATCCCAGCCAAGCGAAGAAGTCACCAGTGAAACTGAACTCTGTCTCTGATCCTAATCTCGGAGACAGGCTAGTCCATCGCTCCATACGTGGTTCTCCCATTGGCCGTACTGCTAATGCAATCTGAGGTTGCATCTGAGGAATGCGTTCTAAGAAGAACAAAACCAAGGATGAACCGTATCTGAACTTTTTCTGCTGCCCTTCTCTGCATCTCGTAATCTGCTCCTTCACATTATGAAGGAACCCTGCACTCTAGTTAAACAATGTTGGCTCTAGACACTGTAAACCATAGGCCACGTGTGATCTTGAAAGTAAGTGCGAGTTGGTACTTCGTGCTATACTCGTAATGGAAAATAGAATGGAACAAAGAGATCGATCCCTGATGTCTTTGATTTTGATTCTACCTCCCACTAATCTCGATCCTGGGACACAATGGTTTGCCAAGTACTCATCTACAGGCATGGGAAGTGCCCTCTATCCAGATAAAATAACGGGGGCCCCTCTCTTTGAGAGGTCGGTCAGGAATTACACATCTTCCAACTCGATGGTAAGAAGCTACGTTTCCAATTTGGAACCCATGTTTCGCAACGTTCCATAGCCCGATCATATACTCGAGAAGAAGAACCTCTTTTTTCATCTTTTGCATCTTGAAGAACTTGAGGAGACCACAGTTCCTCAATGCGACCCTTGATCGAAGACTTTGCAATGCGGCCACGTCATTGAGCTCATGCGCTCTTTCTTTCCACTCAATCATGACTTTTGTTGAATTTACCTACAATCATCAACAACCAAAAAGTCATTAGTCATGCTTTTTTGACAGTTTTTGGGCGTTTTTTGTGTGTTTTGGGCAGCACCCATGTCACTCTTACATCAAAGCATTAGCGCCCTGCCTTTAAGCTTGGAGGAGTGCTGGAAAAATCGGGCAACACTCCCCCTAATGATCTAGAGGAGCGTCGAGCCCTTTTGAGCGCTTGTGTCATACCAGGGCATCGTTTTTTGAACCCAATTATTGCCTAAAAACGAAATGTAAACTGTGTAAATTAAAGAGAAGAAGAAGAGCACCAACTTGGTCTAGACAATGACAAAAATAACTTACCGTAGCTCCAACACCAATCAACGCAAGAATCACCCTCCAAAGCTCAATTTCTCCATTACTACAAATCTTTGCACAAATGAAATGGTAAAAGACATTTTTACCCCATTTTACTATTATAAATTTCATTTTTTCCTAAGACGTAGTTATTTTGGGTTTTGAAAAATATTTTGGAGGCCTTATTAATATGCTGGCATGCAGTTTTGACATTATTGACAGGTTTTAGAGCAGTTTTGTTCGATTTCATCTTGTCACATTAACTAGCATAGTCTTAGTTCGTTCTCACGCTCGGAAAAACATAAGAATGCACTGTGTAAAATTTTATCTCTTTTTCGGACTCGCATGGATACACGAAAAAGGAACCTCCCTGGAGTCGTCTTTAAGCTCTTTTCAGACTCTCTAAATGTGAAAATATTGTCGAGTGATCTTGCTTCCTTTCCCACTTGTTAAAAGGTTTGAAAGGGCGTCTTTCGAGTGATAATTTATCTCTTTTTCGGCCTCACGAGACTAACAATATGAAAAAGGACAACACTGGAGTTGTCTTTAAGTCATTTTCAGACTCTCTAAATATGAAAAACCACCGAGTTTACCTTCTCTAGACTCGTTAAACAATCATACATTGAAGGGCCCATACGGGACCGAACCCTTACTTCTTCCAATTCGTTAAATAAAGGAAGAGGGACTTACCGAAGGTGAGTCATATCGAGCATGTGTTACCCTCCTCGAGCTCGTTAAATAAAAAAGAGGTACTCGTCTATCTGAATGGGGGAAAAAATTGAAAGAAGCTAGCCAAGCAGTTTTTGAGAACATTAGAAGTAACTCTTATAGTCGCCCTTGAACACGACACTTTGTCTTTGCATGCATTTTAATCCGCTGAACCTCTGCACTGAACCAATTCTTTGAGTTTTCTTACTCCTTTGGGTCACCCGACGGAAGTCACAGTATCCATTGCATCATCATTTTTTGGTCCATGTCATGTTTCTGCTGTTGTGCCTCAGTGTTCAAGGGAAGTATCTGCCTCAAGAGTCAACCATCACAAATTTTCTGTTTCAATACCCATGTCAGTCCATGTTCTTTTGATCCACCAATTACATCTCTGTGTTAGTTTCGTGTCATTGATGGGGGATACATCAAGGCCCTCATTCAACGAGTATGTTCTTGTCGACTTTAGCACATTATCCGAGAACTAGACTTAGAAACTAGTTAATACCTTGGGACCTGCATGCCTCAATGGCAGGCCTCCTCGCGTCCGACAGTGGGTTTACATCATTGACCTCTGATCAGATGATTCCATGAATGTTTGACTTCATCTCATCCATTCACATTCTTTGGAATGTACTAGAGTACCTTGGGAATCATTGACATCAATGGTGTTTTCCCTCGTGCTTGTTAATGGTTTCCCTCATTGACTGGTAATCAAGTGGTTTCTACCATGTTCGACACCAGGAAATCTATTCACATGGTTAGATTCATACTACATCGGGATCGGTAAGAAGACCCTGGGTTGAGTCATCACTCTTATATGTACTTTCCCCAGGTTGCAACAGAGTTTCTTTTGAACATTGACACATATACTGTCACATAGATCCACTTTGTATTGGTCGTGGCTATGTCTTGTTGTCTCGTAGATCCACTGTGTATTCTTCGTGGCTACGATCAGTTCAGGTCATAGGAGTATAGATCCACATTGTATCTTTAGTGGCTATACCTTTTTGTCAATATAATTATGGATCCGCAATGTATTTTGTGGCAGCCATAACTTGAAAGTCTTTATCACTCAAACATAGGTATGCCTGCCTTGGGTTTGAAACATGTCATAATATTTGTTTGATGGTTGTGTGCAACTTCTTCCAGGTTCTCTGAGTCCATACCCTTGCTCGAAAAAGTATACAAAGTACTTCAGTCACCAGTTCCCATCTTCTAACTTCGCACTTTGGGGGACAATATGTTACACATCAAAATTACTCATTACGATGATGTCCTAGTGTCGTCATTACCAATGTCACAAGTGTCGCATTTTGGCCGCAAGTGTCGCAAATATAATACTGTCATCTTGCCTATGTCGTGTCTCGGACGACATTATCAAGAACACTTAAAAGACACCTCAAAAGACTGGTTTTGAAGAGGAGAAATCATTTGACAAAGAGTACAAGTCTTTTTCCATGGAAAAAACCACTCAAAAATCAATTTTGGAAGGCAATGCTCCCCTATACACTGTCAAGGAGTGCCAATGCTATGTACCCTCTTTTGGGGGAGTGTTGCAACACTCTGTGCCCCATTTTGAGGGAGCGCTGTCCCTTTTTGAGTGAATTTTGGATTGTTGAGGAAAATAAGGGAAGAATCCCCCTCATCTCTGGAGTTGGTTGTATTAGGATCTGAGCTCAAGGCTCGATCTTAGGGAAGATCCACAACTGAAGGAGAAGGATCCTCAACCTATCCCAAGAATCTCTTAAGTGGTTAGGCCTCTCCAAGCCTATATAAGGAGGCCTCCTCACGGTGAAAGGAGGAGACATTGAAGGCATCAAACTTATGATCTCTTAAGGGAGATTTATCATTGAAGCATCATCATTTTGTGTGGATTATTTGAGCAAAGTGTTGGACAAGGAGAGATAGGAGAGGCTATTGCACCTTCATCAAAGGTCTGTAATTATTCTCTATTGTTCTCATTAATATACATCTGTTCTTGGCCTGTTTCTTTCAAGGTTGTGTTTATTCTACATGAACTTGTCTCTATTAGATAGATCTGGTTTCAAGCTAATCTTAGTAGGATAGGAAGCTTGTTCAGTCTTTGTTTGTTTTGCAGGACTTATCAAGGAGCTTGGGGATCAAAGCTCAACTCGGAATGTGCGAGGACGAAAATCGTTAAAAAGGTACACCTTTCTTCCTCTTCTCTATACATTAGTTTAGCTAGATTTAAAGGATGTTAGTGACCAACGTTATCACCCTTTCTGTCTTGGTCTTATGAGTCTAGAGCCCAAGAGGGAATCCACTTGTCTGCAGGGGGATTCTCCTGTAACATAAATGATTTCTCCTCTTCAAAACCAGTCGTTTGAGGTGTCTTTTAAGTGTTCTTGATAATGTCATCCAAGACATGACATAGGCAAGATGACAATATGATATTTGCGACACTTGCGGCCAAAATGCGACACTTGTGACATTGGTAATGATGACACTAGGCCATCATTGTAATGAGTAATTTTGATGTGTAACAACAAGATAAAACACTTGTCTTTGAATAAGAATTGTGCAACTATCTGCTTGGGATGGACATTCCACCCAACCATAGACCAACTATTCCAAATCTCAACAGCCAGTCACCCCTGAGCTGAGGCTAGTAATCCACAAAAGAGGGTGGTCTCTCACAGTCCACTTGGAACGCATAAAACTCATAACCCAACTGATATTCTCCTAGAGCTACCTCGATTTTTCCCAACAACTCTCTTCCTCCTGACTTTCCCAACCCAAGGAATGCACCATTCGTTTATCAGGGATAACCCAAGGGATGTACCATCCATTTATCAAGGATAACCCAAGGGATGTACCATCCATTTATCAGGGATAACCCATGGGATATACCATCTATTTATCAGGGTTAACCCAAGGGATGTACCATCCCTTTATCAGGGATAACCCAAGAAATGTGACATTCATTTATTATGGTCTCTCTGGCACAGGTAGCTAGGAATCTCTTAGCTGGGAACTCAAGGGAACTTGCTGCTAGGAAAATTATCAGTAAGCCAACAACAACCACTTGCTATTTTAGTTCAACTCACAGATGAGTTCACTCTTCAGGCCTAACAACTCCACTCTTCATTTTTCCAGCTCCAATTCACTCTAGTTACACTCCAAAATTCACCCTCCATGGCTGCACCAGCTCCAAGATCTCTTTCTTACTCTCTCTTTTTTTTTCCATGCACAAAACTTAACTGACTAAAAACTTTATTATCCCATACCACACACATTTCCTCTCTTGTGGCTTGTATTTCTTGATTCACACTCTTCCCCAAGATGATTGTACTCAATCCCCATGTGCCCAATAACTCTGGGATGTGACCACTCACAACCACCCTCTTACATGTATTCAATGATTGGCTTTGGGAACACTAATTAAAAGGATGTGACCACTCACACCCACCCTCTTACTTGTATTCAATGATTGGCTTTAGGAACACTCAATAAAAAATGGGAGGGTTCATATTCAATTAGAAAATTTAGGAAAATGGGTTGAATTAATATACATGGGTAATCCCCCCCACCTTTTGACCCCTCTTGGCCATTATCCTAGACACTTCCCCCTCATGTGGATTATTTTGGAACCCATCTCTTGTTCATGTCCCCTTAGCAGCTGGCATCACATTTTATTATTAAAACATAGAGATACAATTCACATATTACATCACTTGGTCATATCCACATTAAATGAATACGAGCTCTTCACCCAAACACATCGGCTCACCAACCTAATTCACATTTATATGATTAAATTATAATTCACAGGGATTAGAACACGGAGAAGAAGGGGAAGGATTTGCTCCATAGAATCCTGTCATGTTTGAATTTCTTATTAGGGATAGAGAGGGTATAACCTAGATGAAAAACATCCCACCTGCTACTTTACCCCATTTCCATAGGCAAAGTAGTGAGGATATTGACACATTTCTCTTTGAGTTTGATGTCTTATGTAATAACTATGATAACTTATCTGATGCGCGGAAACTAAAATTGTTTCTAGCTACCTTAAAAGATTCAACTTTATGTTGGTTCATGGGGTTGGGTGGAAATTTAATACAAAACTGGGATGGCATGAGACAAGCATTCCTTAAAAAATACCAAGACTACTTCCAAGCTAGAGATTTGTGATGAGAAATATTCAAAATGACTCAAAAATAAGAAGAGAGTCTGGAGGACTATGTCAAAAGGTTCCAATACAATATTAGATGGTCCAACCAACATCAATTAGAACCAAACACATTGCAAACACTTTTTCTTAAAGGTATCTGAGATGAGTGTTTGGATATTCTAAATTTGATGGGGGATGAAGATGTTTTTATGCGGGATGGAGATGTTTCTCAATTACAATATACCACCATTTTAAATTTATGTAGACGATATTCAAGAGGCAATAATAAACAAGAAAGGGGGTCTCGAGAAAATATTCCAATAATTAGTAAATCCTCAAGAAGTGTATTTTTTTTTTTTGTAAGCTAAAGTTTGATATTACCTCAAAAATTCAATCCATACATAATTGTGGAGGGTTTGGTAGCCAACTTTCCAGTAAAGTGGAAACCAGAACCAACACCAGTAGCCCTTTAAGATGTTCATCTTTGTTTGAAGTTTAAGAGACAAAGTTTCTAAATCTTTAAAAATATCATACAAAAATCCTAGATAATAGCAGGGTCTAAGCTTGCATCTATCGAGAAAAAGAAAAACTATCATGAGATAAAAAACTACGATCTAGAATTGCTTGATTCATCCATGTTCGAGGGTGGCTCGCACCATTCCAGAACCACTGTGTATGGTTGTCGATAGGTTGGGCATCTCGAACAAACATGTTTAACGGACAGAGTGTCAAAAAGAGCATCCATCCTTCTGAGAATAATCTCTTGTCTAAATTGTTGGTCTTCCATCGCCCCTCGCAAGTCGAAAATCATTTGGAGCTAATCATCCAAGAGTCATTTTTGTGCAGTGTTCGCTCTTATTGAAGAATTGGCTGCAAAATTTTCTTGGGGATGAATGGAATTTGGCTCATGGATTTCAGGGGGAATCTCTTCCTCAATTGGGAAGCCCCAATGCCCCTCAGGGGGATCCCATTCACCCTTAACGGCATGGATGGAGGCCCTGTTTGGAGGATTGTTGTAGCTAGGAGAACTAGAGGTTGAGGGCCCCACTCTGGCTTGCTGAGAGTGCTGGCGTGAAAAGTCACTCCTGAATTGAGGCAGGAGTAAGCCTGAGGTCCATCAGTTTAAATGTCATGATTTGTTGATAAAGGGTGATGGATGGAAGTAAACTCAGAACAATATCATTCTAACTCAAAAACTAGGCCAAGCATGCACAAGCAGATGAGGTCTTCATTCAATTTCAGGTAGTAAGTTGTAATAAGGGTGAGTAGGAGGAAGACTTCTGTGAGGAAATGTGAAGGGCTGCTGTAGGCATCGGGCTTCCAACAGCCTGTAGAAGAAAACTTTGAACACAAGAACCTCTTATATTCAAAAGAAAAAACACTAAAAGAACATAATAGCGTTATAATAAATCCTTTATCATAACATAGTCATGACGATTCATGTGAATCATTCAGTCATGAAATCTTTCAGTATGAGATCGAAACAAGATGAAAAAGAAAGTTGCCTTACATTAAACAAGGAAATTTCATATATAGATACATAGCCAAGAAAACCAGTGCTTCATTAAAACATTACAGTCGGGAGCTCTGCTCTACCATCCATGCCTAGAGAAATACAAAAACTGAGTATATATACTTTGGGCAATTTGCCCCTTTGCAGCAGGAAGGTAGCTGAGACATTAAAGTCCAAATTAGCGTGTGCGGGCTCCTCAGTCAAACCTGGACGAAAATCCTTCGTTAGACGCCATCTTAACTCAGCATGGCTCTTTTAGGAAAACCTGTACACAAGACGATCTTGGGCAGACTACCTGCTAGAACCTCCATGCCTTACATTCATGGCTTGAGCTGAGGTCTCAACCACCTGCTCAATATTCATTAACTACTTTTTCCATGGAGGGTGGCCGAGACTGAAAACATAGGGAGAGACCCTGTGTCCTTTGAAGTCCCGTTAGCTGAAATTCCGAAATGGCTCCCAGGCACTTTTCACATTTCGTGTTTCGGGGTTTCGATATGCAGTGGAAGAGAGAGACCCCATGTCCTTTGAAGTCCCGGTAGCCAAAATGCTGAAATGGCTCTCGAGCGCTTTTCTCATTTCGCGTTTCGGGGTTTCGAAATGTAGTGGAAGAGAGAGACCTCGTGTCCTTTGAAGTACCGGTAACCGAAATGGCTCCCGAGTGCTTTTCACATTTCACATTTCGGGGTTTCGAAATGCAGTGGAAGAGAGAGAGCCCGTGTCCTTTGAAGTCCCGGTAGCTGAAATGCCGAAATGACTACCGGGCGTTTTTCGCATTTCGCATTTCAGAGTTTCGAAATGCAGTGGAAGAGCAACCCTTTTGTCCTTTGAAGTCCCGGTAACCGAAATGCCGAAATGGCTCCTAGGCGCTTTTCGCATTTCGCGTTTCGGGGTTTTGAAATAGAGTGGAAGGGAGAAACCCTTTGTTCTTTGAAGTCCCAGTAACCGAAATGCTGAAATGGCTCCTGGGTGCTTTTCGCATTTCGCGTTTCGGGGTTTCAAAATGCAGTGGAAGAGAGCAACCCTTTGTTCTTTGAAGTCCTGGTAACCGAAATGCCGAAATGGCTCCTGGGCACTTTTCACATTTCGTGTTTTGGGCTTTTGAAATGCAGTGGAAGAGAGCAACCCTTTGTTCTTTGAAGTCTGGGTAGCCAAAATGGCTAATCATTTTGTGATTTTGGCCATAAGAGACGAGCTCATGCGCCAGACCTCGTGCAACTCTGCGACTCAAACTTACCATCATAAAAAAACACATGGAAAACTTTTTTCCACTTGGTATCCACTAACATCATGGCCAGAATGGACCCCTCAAGGTCAAAATCAATCTTGGAAACAAGGTTGGCGAGGTTCTTTTCCTTACAGGAAAATATCGAAACAACACCCAAAATAGTTTTCTCCTTAACCCCAACTTTCGATTCAACATGCACAAACTCAACCACAATTACAACTACCACCATCCCAACCACCCCAGAGGCCATATCAAATTCCTACCCAACCCACTCCTAACCCAAATAATAAAGTATCTCAACACACTTACAATGCTGAGTGGCCTAGTTATCTGACTTATCTTATCTCCCCTATAGATCTTCAAGATTTTCATCTTCAGTCAAAGAAGGTAGTCAATCCCACTTCTCCCATCATTGAGGAACAAGATGACGGGGATAAAACTGCGGAGTCAGATAATCCAACTTCTCCTATGATTTTGGAATGTGATAACGAGGAGAAAGTTGTTGAATCAAATAATCTAAATGATAAACCTTATTTAGAAAATCAAGTCAATT